>PVJA010013287.1:0-49930 GCA_004027025.1 Myocastor coypus | reverse complement strand
GACACAAAGGTGCAATTGGCAGTGAAGGAAAGTGGAGGAGCCTGTTGTCCCCTCTAACAGCCATGTGGCTCTCTTTCCCTTTTCTGTTCCATACCAGAAGGGAAGCCCTCCTGTTGTGTTCATGAGCAAAAGGAAGATTTCTAGATAGGCACAAAGAAGGTGGAGAGAGGTTCAAAACTAGCTGGCACATGGAGCAAGACAGGGTGGATGAAGGAAGGGGAGGTGGCAGAGCGCTGCCTCTCCAGATGAGTCTCCCTGTGGTTTGCTCTCCCTCTCCTTGTTCTGGGCTCAGAATCTTGCCTCTGCCTGGGGTATCCTGCTCTCCTCTCTGGCCAGTGGCTCATTTCGTAAGGCCCAGGTCAAGTGCTTTGTGGAAACTTGGTTTTCCCCATTTTGTGCCTCTGTCATGGAACAGACTGCCTTTTCCCTGGGATTTGAACCATTTCTGGACATGTCTGGAGCATGTAGGAACAAATATATATCCTTACCAGTTAGGTGCTAGGTACTTGGAAAAGGGAGATGTTAATTTCGTGGGGGAGGGGGGCGCGGAGCAGGTGCAGCAGACGGGAGGCAGGGGTCTGCGTGCACTGAGCACGTTTGGGGCAAGTCCGGGCGCTCCATGAAGGAAGCACTGTGGGGCTCAGGGAAGAGGACGCTTCAGCTGTTTCTCAGGGTGTGGCTGGCTACAGGAGAAAAGGGAGTGCCACGGTCCATGTCTTCACTCACATCCCTGAGCAGACTTAAAGGTCCTGGAAGGCAGAGAGCTTATGTGACATCATTTTTTGCCTATTGCCCTGGTGACTAGCCACAAACATTTACTGTAAGAAAAATGGAAATGATCTGGGCTTTTATCTAGCTCAGAAGAGTTCAAGTATATGCAGTGCATAGTTAGTAAATTAAAAATCTACTGGATGATTTCTGATTTTTATGTGAGATTAAAAAAAAAAACACTTTAGCCAGCCAGCTAGATAGCTTAGCAGACTAACGGGCCTGCTTAGGCAAGTGCAGGGCCTGGGGTTTGAGCCCCACTGTGCCATGCCAGACCCGCCCCTGGTGCATGCTGAGACTGGGCATGGTGGCACACATCGGTAATCTCAGCACTTGGGAGGCTGAAAACAGGAGGATCACTGTGAGTCCAGTCTGTGTAGTGAGACCCTGTAGACCCTGTACTAAATGCATTTAAGAAAGGAAAAAAAGTAGGCCAAGTTTATCCTTCTCCCTTTATTTGTAAGCTGGTAGAAAGTCAAAATCATGCTATGGAAGCACACGTAGGAAAGGCCCACAAATTTCAGAATCTTGTTTCCTTCCACGGTTGTGAGGTTGTAGCACTATGGTCAGGCTTGGCCCGTGCTTACAAGCACAGACTGGATCTCCTGGCCAGGCTGCATTGCCCAGCCCTGGCTTACAGTTGCAGGGAGGCTTGAGAGACTTAGAGGGGAAAGACAGGCAGACCAGTCTCTCTTACACCAGTGAATTAAATATGACTTGTGGGAATACCTTCTTTACTTTATGAGAGGAAAGTAGTTAAGTAAAATTTCTGCACATTCTTAAATTTATATGATAAAGCATTAATTTGTAGGCTTTAATTTTCAGTGAAATGAAAATTAAGGAAAACATGCCCCCAAAAATAGTTCATTACTTTGGCATTGTGGTCTTTGTCTTCAAAACAGGATAATGTGACCATCGGCACTGTTCTCTTCATTGGTAACTGGGGAATGGGCAAAGATCCTGCCACAGTTATAAAAGAAGAGGCACTAATGGCTCCTTCTGGTTTCACAGACATTTAACCTTTGTAGTGTGCTCCTGTTGCCATTTGATCTTTTCAAACTTACACATTAAAGAGTGAAGGATTGCCCCCATTTGACAGATGAAGAAATCGAGCCAGGTAATTGGCTTTTAAAGAGTCAAATGAGAGCTTGCAGGAGAGAAAGAGACCCAGGGCTCTTTCCCATGGGGCACACTATGGATCTAAGCAGCGCCCTTTCTTGGGAGCAGGAGCACTCTCACATGTGTGGCATGGCATCAGGTAGCCTTGCGACATCCTTGTGGGGCCAGCAGGGTAAGTGTCGTCACCACTTTCCTTAGGTCATTCAGGTCAAATGATTCTGCCGAGGTCTGGCACTTGTGTCAGAACTGGGGCTCGCAATGCTAGGCCCGTTCTTCCCCCAGCCTTCTTGGGAGTGCTGGCCGTGTGGTGGTGTGACCTGGCTTCAGAGGGCCCCTCCTCACAGCTACACCGGGAGGGTCGTGTGCCTGGAGTCTCTCTGATTGGGCACACAAACCTCCAGTTACAGGGGCACTGAGGAGCACAGGGCACAGCCTATTTCTAGTGATCCCACCCCTCAGCGTTCTTTCTGTGGTGCTTGCCTGTTTGGGTGTCTGCGTCCCACACTGGTGAGGACAAGGGGCTAAGTCTTACTCATCGTGGTTGTTTTAACCCAAGCACCATGTGGTATGTGGAAAACTCTTGAGAGTTGTCATTCCCAGCCACCCTGTTTTGTGTAAAGGTCACCTCACTTGCATGGGGAGGGAAGCAAGACTCCTTTGAAGCACCCAGTGTCACCCGTCTTTCAGCAGAATCTCATCCAGCCAGGAAACTCATCAAAATTCATCTCCCCTGAAAACAAAATAAAACTTCCCTCCCAAAAAGCCAAATCAGAGTCCGTCCATAATGAGGTATGGAGGGCAGCGGGGGAGATGAAACAGATAAAACTGGGATGGACAGTCTTTGATGCTAAAATTAATACAGCTTTGTGGGTCAAAGTGAAGTTGAAAGAGTGTTCATATTTGACTCTGTTTGTTATTATAACCCTTGTCATTGGGTTCTTCTAGTCCATATAAAGAGAAGAGAATCTCTAGTACGATCTGAGCCCGGGAAGCAGTGGCTGCTTGCCATTCCTCTAACCAGCTCTGCATAGACAGTGGTGTGCGCTTGCTGTGGCTAGTGAGCCTGAGGGAACTTGAAGGTTCTGTGCTGTGCGATAAGAATGCTGGGTCTAAACCGCAGGCCCTGTGCGTCCTCCTCCGAGAAGGAGCTCCTTGGGCCTCTTCTGGCTGCTGCGTACCAGGCGGCTTCCAGGCCCGTCCCAGGAGGGAATGGGAGTTTGCACTGTTGGTTTCTTGACAGCTCAGTCAGTTTCGTTCCTGAGACACTGTGCAGGGCTTGGAACCCTCTTGTAGTGCTGTGTCTGTGTGTCAGGTATGGAGCAGAGCGAGCCAGCCCGGCTGGTGGTTCAGCCTGGCCCGAGGCAGTCATCGTCTGGCAGCTCCTGCCTACACTGTCCCCCCAGAGTAGGTGCTCGAGACCTGCACATTTTGCCTTTTTCCTTAAGTTGGGCCCCTTTGCCAAGACAGCAGACAAAGCTGTGAATGAGTCTGGACCCCTCTCCAGGCCAGATGCATGTGGCCCCTGGTTATACCAGGTCTGTCTTGGGATCTTCCTTTGAGTTCAGACCTTGAAGCCCCGGGGAGCCCCTCTGCAATTGAGGTGTTTTGTCACAGAGCAAGATTACAAAGAGTTAACACTTTTGCTTTTTCCAAAAGTTATCTGTGAAGAGTATTAGTTGTTTAATAAAGCGTGCCTGCCCTCCGGATGAACCCGCCAGTGACTCTGCAGCTGGGGTCATTCCAAGTTCACGTGGTGGACTTTTGACTGCCTTCTGTGTCTGTGAAAACAGTCGGCAGCTCCTGCGGGGATCATTCATTCAGGTCTGTAACACAAAACTATTGCCAATGGGCACCTGCTGGGGCAGCTTCCCAGGAGGGCTGGGAGGGAAGATACCAAACTCCTCAGGCATCTGTGCAGATAAGAGCTGCAGGGGCTTGCTAGGATCCTGCTAATCAGGCTGCCTAAGACCCACTGCAGGCCAGCAGCCCGGTGTCAGGATGTGTTAGGGAGCCTGCTCCCATAGCACAGAGCTAATTAAAGGCCTGTGACAAAGACTAGAAAGAGAGAGTGTGTGTGTGTGTGTGTGTGTGTGTGTGTGTGTGTGTAGGAAGAGGAGGAGGAGGAGGAGGAAGAGAGAGGTCTGCAGTGCATTCCCCAAATTTCCAGCACATTCTGTCTTCTTCAGAACAGAAGAAAACAAATTAAAAAGAGTCTAAGCATTTACTTATTTCTAATAAGCTGTCATTTATTCTGCCAAATACTATATTGGCTTTAACTGCTCTTCTTAGTGGCTATTTTTATGAAATTCTGTGTATCATTGGAGCCCAATTTTGCCATGTTTTTCCTGGAAACATCCTGTTCTTGAGATCAGCTGCTTGAATTTTACCCTTTTCCGCAACTTTGACACATCCAGGCAGTAAGTACTCTGTGGGCCATCTGAAGCACCCCTGGTATGCTTGGAAAACCCGCTTGCTAGCTATGCCAGGCATCTAAGTAGCCTCGTGTGGGATGAGTGTGCTTGGACTTGGGCTGCAGAGGCAGTTGCGGTGTGAAATGTGAGAGCGTGCACTGTCTGGAAAGTGCTGGGTAGTCTGAGCGCAGTCCTTCTTCCAGTCTTAGGCACTTGAGAAGAGTTGATTTACCCGCTCTTTTGTTTATTTCATGATGGATTCCCTGTGTTGCCAGTACGCAGTATAAACTAATTTATTTATGGGCCTAGGCTACTGGTAAACGTGTGATGTTTTCTTAATCTGCTTGTTAATGATACATTTTTTTGAAAGCAGTTTTGTTCTCACACAAGCCTAAGCCTTTTTTATATCTTCTGATACATTTCACATAAATTTGTCTGTGTTCAGAGCAACATTTATATTAATCTTGTGTTAATCTCATATCATTGTGCTACATGTTAACAATCCTAGGAAATTCCGATCAAAAGCCAACAGCCTGTGTCCTTTGTCCTAGACTGTGGTGTATCTGGCTTTGTGTGTACCCTGCCCCCATAAGGAGTGACAACAATGTTAATTTTGTATTTCCTTGGCTTTTTTTGCCTCCCATAATTTGTTGCCAAAGCTGAGCATGCAGCTTGTCCCCTTTCATACTGCTTGTGAACTGTAGTTACAGTGCTTGTGGAATGTTACATGTGGTACACCTTTATTGTACGTGTTTATATGTTAACTGCATTTATCTTTATTCCTTTTTTTTCTTTTTTGGTGGTGGTGCTGGAGACTTAACTCAGGACCTTGTGCTTGCCAGCCTAGAGCTTATTCTACTGAGCTATCTCCCTGGCCCCTTAACTTTTTTCCTGAGTAAAAGAATTTCCCTGTATAGAAAACATAGGACAAGCACTGTGCCTGTTACACCACTGAAGTGAGTTTTGAGTTTAGCTTAGTAAATAAGTAGGCATCTTGAAAAGTGATAGTAGCTGAGCTCGAGGTTTTAGCTTTAATTACATTAAAGGCAACCCCTACCTCATGTCATTAGCATATGTGAGGCCCTGGGTTTGATACCAAACAGCACCACCAGTACAACCCCCCCCACACACACACACATAAACACAAAGTACCAGCTAGCAGGACTGATTGCTTTGCCATGCACTGGCAGTATGCTGAGTCCCCACAGGAACTGATTGGCTGACTCCTCATGATGATCCTCTGAAGTGCTAGTGTATAATGGGGACACAGAGGCTCAGAGAAGTCAAGCAACTTGCCCAGGGTTGGGAGGAGAGCTGGGCCAAGAAGCTAGCCTGATTCACGGCACATATTCTTAGCTCTGGCGCAGTTTGCGCCGTCTGGGAGCCTTCATTCCTGGACGCCTCTATAGCAGGAATTAACTGCATAAGGCTGTATTCTTGAGCGGTACAGAGAATCTGAGTTACAGTGTCAGGTCGTTTCCTGTAGTACCCTCTTGTCATTAGCTCTTTTGTGGGCACTGCACTATCTGGGCCAAAGTATGCAGCCACAAACCAGGAAACGATTGTTACTTGATCTGAGATACCAGTGAAGGCATTTTAACTTCATTCCAGGTCTGCATACAGAGCTGACTAAAATAGATTCGTGCAAAAGGTATAACTTCATGTTAACCCATCTATTTGTCGTATGTGTCCAACTAGTTCCCAACTGTATGTGGACAACTGGGATTGCCAGGCTCTGTGCTAGGCACCAGGGAGGCAACTAAGAATAAAAAAAGGTCTTCCTGCCCTTAGGCTATGTCCACTGTGCGTCCAGGGAAGTGGTCCAGGGGCCAGGTTGAAGCTCACTTGGGTTCCAGTGGGACCCCTGAAGAAGGACCACACTTCTGAGCCAGGGCCAGGCAGGTCTGTCCAGAGCAGAACACAGAGCTGAATCAGAAAGTCTGAGGAGATGCTTGCCATGTGGCCATGATGATGGGGACAGGAGGTGGCCCATAGGAGGGAGTATGAGGCAGGAACCACAGGGCCTGAGGGAGGGGTTCAGTGGCACAGAGCCTGGAAGTGGGCTACTCCCAGCTGTCTGGAGAAGCCTGGTGCCCATCAGATGCTGCCCCCTCTGAGGGTAAAGCGGAAGAGACAGAGCTGAATGTTACACTCTTCGAGCCCAGTATTGCTGTGATGCGACTAGGATCTGCACATAGTGCTAACAGTTGCCTTTGCAAGTGTTGTTGTGTATGTGGGCATAAGGATTGCACCTTCCACAGAGAAAGCCAAGAGAAACAAAAACTGACAGCCTCCCACATGCTGGAGGAGGGGGCCTGACTCATTCTTTATGTAATTGTAATTAGAGCTAAAACCAAACTGTGACTTGTTTGTTTTAGGTTGACTGCACCGAACTCTCTGCTCTGGCTAGAGCAACCCTGTCCATTGCTATTAGACTGCCTTAGTATCTGCCTACATGTGTAGAAAGCCTCCTTCCCAAAGCCCAGAGCCCCCAAGCCCAGGGTCCTTGTTAAAGGAAGAGGGATCTTTGTACCTCCGCAAAGCCTTGGGCTGAAAAGGTAGCAGGCTAGAAACAAAGGAGCTTGCAGAGTTAGTCTTCAGCCATGCTGCTCTTCATAATTCGGCACTCAGTAAGTAAAGTGTTTGCTGTTGATCCCCAAACCACTTTGAGGGGAATTATGTGACAGACTGTCCATTCTTGTTACACACAGCTAGACAGGCTACAACTTAGGTTTGAGAGGAAAGAGACCACTGTGCACAGGGCTGTCTTGTGTCCTTGTCCCCTCCTCTGTCCCTCCCATACATTCCAGTCAGTAGGTTGTTCTCAGTAAATCCTTCCTTTCCTGACTTGGGTCAAGACAGTGTCCGAATTTTGGTGTGGAATTTTAGTTCTTCATGCATGGATCAAAAGGGGATGTTTGTGTCGACCTTTAGGCAAGACTGAGTGCTGTTTTTCTGCACGTGTTTAGACTAAGGCCATGCAGGTTTCCTCCTATTGGAAACTTTTCCCAGTGCTCAGGACCGTCATGCTGGATGGCATCTGTCCAGCTCTTGGGTGGGGAGATGGGCTGGGTCCTATGACCCAGAGTTGAACTTAGGTTGGTCATCTTGGCATACACGATAAAGGAAACCTGGTGGAACATCTGTCAGGATGATACCTTTGTCTCTGGCCTTTTCGTCACACCTTGTTGTGTTCCATGGCATCACCAAAAGTTTGAAATTTGTGGCTGGCCACTGCCCCTTGCACTGAGTCACTGTTGCTGGGCTGGGAGAAAGTTGCATGCACTACAGACCCTTGGTGCCCCTCCACCCCCCAGGTGGCATTCTTAACTGAGGGAGCAGGGGCGTGGGACATTCTTGGGTCATTATTATTATTATTATTTTAGGTATTTAGTAGAGGGTCTACAGAGTCTCACTGCAGATTGGACTTGTAGTAATCTTTCCTATTTTTCAGCCTCCCAAGCACTGGGATTACAGGCATGCACCACCACACCTAGTCTCAATTGCTGTCTCAGTGTGTCCTAGGGGTAGGGCCGGCATGGCAGAAAGGGGATCAAACCCATAACCCCTGCATCTGCCTAAGCAAACATTTTAATTTGCTGAGCTTTCTGGCCAGCCTGATTATTGGGTCTTGAGGGCAGAACCCTTTTAACAGAAACCCCTGCTAGGTACAGTGGCTTATTCTTATAATCCCAGAACTCTGGGAGGCTGAGACAGGAAGATTACAATGGTATAACCCAGTCTGTACTCCTTAGGGACCCAATAAGACCCTGTCTCAAAAAAAAAAAAAAAAAAAAAAAAAAAAAAAAAAATCGAAAAGAGCTGGGATAGCTCAGCCCCTGGGTTCAATCCCCAGTACAGAGGATGGAGGCAGTGATCCCTAAGAGCAGGCTGTCCCCTTCTTCCATGCAGGGTTCTGTTGAAAGACAGCCCAGTCCCTCCTAGCACACGCATGCATTGCTCTTGCTCGGACCTTGGACTTCTGGCCTCAGAGCTGTGAGAACTAACCACCTACATTTATAGGCCACCCAGTTAATGGCATGTTACTCTTTCTTTCTTTTTTTTTTTATTTTTTATTATTATGGCCAGTTCAGCCTGCCCTGGGGTGAGGCTGGCGCAGCATGTGGTACTGGAGATCGAACCGTGGTCCCTGCAGTTGCCTAAGCTTTCCTAAGCAGGCGCTTTAGACTGCTGAACCATCCTGCCGGCCCCAATGGCGTATTATTCCAACAGTCCAAATGAACAAAGCAGCACATAATACAGAATGCTGTTTCTTTAAAAAATTTTTATTTATTATTTCTCTTTTCCACTCATCTTTCTGTGTTTGTGGGGAGCTGTAGTAGCGCCCATTGACTATGTGAACCTCGGCATCTCACTCACTCTCTGTGAGCCTCAGATTCCAGCCAAAGTTCCAGCATTTAAAGAAAGTCAGCCAGGGTCTGAGGATGAAAGCCTGCTTAGTGGATTCCCATTTGAATGTTCCCTCCACAAATCCATCTAGCCATAGAGCTTCCAGTTGGAAATACAAAGAACTTGTACAATACTTGATGGATTCCTGTGTGCCAGTTGCAATCTGAGGTACATTATACCCCCTTTTTTTTTATGTGCTGGGGATCAAACCTAAGGCTGTGCTCATACTAGGCACTGAGCTACATCCCCAGCTGCTTTTCAGAGTTTGAAACAGTATCTTGTTAAGTGGCCCAGCCTGGCTGAGTGACTGCAAATACAGGCTATTGTGCCTGACCACCTTCGGTGTTTTTTATCAGTTCTTTTGCATCCTCCCATGAATTACTCCACTACCTTGGAGTTGTCCTTGACACCTTTGTGTTGTGCCACACATGTCATCCATGAGCAAATCCTTTCAGTGTACCAAGGTCTGGACATAGCTAAAGACATGGCATTTGAGAAGGTCATACCTCTTTGAAATACTGAATTTCAAGTTCAGATGATCCAACAGTCTTTTGATCTTTCATTCTCCAAGCTACTGTGGGTTCATTCGGGAACTTACTAGGGAGACACACACCTGTCAGTTCCAGCCTTGGAATGAAACCATTGTCACTCTTCAAGCTGATATTCATGTTTGCATGCAGTCCTGGCCCAGGCCCTGCCCTAGAATGAAGATAGGGTGGAAGACAAGGTAAATATCATTCACCTTTGACCTGCAGGGTTTATGTAAGTCAGTGAGTCACTAGGATACTAGGGTGTGTGTGTGTGTGTGTGTGTGTGTGTGTGTGTGTGTGTGTGTGTGTGTGTATAAGAGAGAGAGGAGAGAGAGAGAGAATTAAAAATATAATCTCAGCTGGGCATGTGTCTTGGTTACTCTTCTCTTATTGCTGGGACAAATACCCGACACCCAAAATGAAGGAAGGAAAGGTTTATTTAGTTCAGTTACTGGAGGTTTCAGTCCATACTTGGGTGGCTCCAAGGCAGACTGGCACATGGCAGAGAGCAGCAGTTCATGGCAACAGAACAGTAACAATGGCAACAGAGAGAGAGTCTGTCTCTGTCTCTCTTGCATTACATTTATGCTCTCTGCCTCAGACTGGGTGTTGTAACACTCATACCCATAGTCTCAGCAGTACTAAAACCCATAATTCCAACCTTGGATCACCCATAGTCCCAGTGGATCATGAGTTAATCTTAAACTCTAGAAGTCCCTACCCCATGACTGTATGAGGCTTTGGGGGAACAACTAGACACAAACTGTAACAGCATGGTAGCACATGCCTATAATCCCCTGAGACAGAAGGGTCCTATTGCAAGTTTGAGAATAGCTTGGGCAGCTTAGTAAGACCCCATCTCAAAAAATAAAAGTGGCTAGGGGCATAGCTCAGTGGAAGAGTGTTCCCCTAGGAGGCCTCAAAGGAATAGTCCTCAATTCTATTTGCTTCTCCTATTCTTTTAAAGTTCTGAGGTTCATCTTAAATCAATTTTGTTGTCTTCTCTTGCCAAAGTAGAAAGCTTGTGACACTTATCTCAAGATTTTAAAAACCCAAGCAAGAAAATTGTAGATTTGCTGTCTCTGTGATACCCTTGGTAGATAGCAGCTGTTAAAGTCAAAGATTCTGTGTGAGCTTCCATCCTAGCCCGCCACCAAAGCCATAGGTGCTGTCCGAGGAAGAAGTGGCTGTGCTCCCGGCTTGGCAGGACCATGTCTTCTCTCCCACCTTGGCCTTGGGCTCTGGGTGTCTCCTGTGTTCCTAGGGTACTTGCTGTCCAGCTGCGGCCAGGAAGAAAGGGCTGCTGCTGATCTGGCAGAGCTGCAGAACAGTTGCCGCATATGTTCCCTGTGCTTTTAGCCACACGGAGAGTTGAGGACACCTGTCATGTTTTGGTCCCCACCTCACTAAGGTTGTGCACTTTCAGTGAGCAGAAAGAGCAGGCAGCAGGCAACGGAGATGAGTGTAAGGAAGAGTGGGCATTCTTCAGCCGTCAAGGCAAGAACAGCAGACGCTGGAGTGTGAATGGAAAGGAAGGCCAGTGTCTTTCTAAGATTGGGGAGGCTGGCTTATAGCACAACTCTGAGAGGAGGATGAGGAGGCCAGAATGACTAAGAGAAGGCCGTTGGTGGCGCTATCCCAGAGCACAGGATAGGGGGAAAAAGGCTTTTTCTTAGTGGAGTAAGGAGGTGAGTGCTAAAGACCTGAGAAGAAGTGCAGAGTGAATCCAGTCACACCCCAGCAGGGTTCCAGGCCTAGCCCTAGGGGCCAGGTGGAAGGGTGATCACCTTGCCCCTCACCTGGGAGCCTTTGAGCATCGCAGAGAGAATCCTGTCTGGGTTTGGGGAAAGCAGATTTAAACACAGAGTCAGGTGACAGTGGCCACCCCTACCAGTCAGACCACACGGAGAAGGGGGCAGGAGAGGCTGCGCGGTAGCTTTGTGTGCAGGGGGCACAGCTGAAGGGGAAACTGTAGGGTGCAGCCAGGCGGGAGCGCACAGAGCTGTGGCTGCTGTGAACACGGTTCATCTGCTCCCCTCCTGCTGCTTAGTGACATGTTGGGCAGCGGGGCCTTCTGAAGCCTTCCCGGGCTGCCGAGACCGGGCAGTGTCTTCTACAAGTTGTTCTCTGCTCAAGTGATGAGCAGTCATGTGTGAGCTGTTATATTGATCATCTAGAGGTGACATCTACCATGACAGGATTAGCTAAAATTTAAGGCTTTGGTACCACTTGAGTTTAAATTTAATTTAATAAGCTGTATCCTGACACATTTTAGAGTGAAATCTCTCAACCAGCACTACTGGCTAGAAATCTGATGTGAGCCACGTCTCTAACTTTTTTTTTTTTTTTTTTTTGGTGATACCAGAGATTGAACTCAAGTCCTTGTGCTTGCCAGGCAAGTGCTTATTCTACTGAGCTATTTCCCCAGCCCTAAAATTTTCTTATTTTACAAAAGTAAACAAGACAGATGAAAATGCTTGTAATATTTTTTTAGCCCATACATTATATCCAAACTATTATTCCATTGTCTATTTAGACAATGTGTAAAAATATTTGAGATGATTTACATTCTCATTTCCGCCATCTTCTCAGGTCTAGCTTGCATTTTCCCTTTGGCATGTCCTCATTTGTCCCAGGAGCAGCGTCACGGCTTGGTGGCCCCCTGCGGTGCGTGGTCGGCTCACCAGGCAGCAAGGTCATAAGTTAAGAGATGGAACTAAAGTTGAACGATGCACACTTGCATTGCGTGCTGGAGCAGAGGCGTTTGAAGTCTCTGGTTCTCTGGCTTATTGGACTAGAAGAGCTGTCCTGTCATCATCCTCTTGTTTTTTAGGCACTTTGTCTGCCTTGTGCAGATTGATTTATTTCTGGCACTTAACCTTGCTTTTAATGGAAAAGGAAGGCACTAGCTAAGGAGCCTATACCCAGTTCGATTTTGCCCTTATTGCAGTGAGAGGCTTCTACATATCTCCTGAGATGATCACAAATAGCCATGATCTTTACTTTTTAAATAAGTAACAAGCTTTTTGTTTTTAAATTTTAAACTGTATGTATGTATGTATGTATGTATGTTATGTCCAGCTCAGCCTGCCCTGGGGGTGGGGCTGGCACAGCATGTGGTGCCAGGGATCAAACTGCGGTCCCTGCAGTTGCTTGAACAAGTGCTTTAGACTGCTGAGCTATCTTGCAGGACCTCTTTTTTAATTTTTCCCTTGGGTTACTTGTTTCTTTTCATCTTTTTCTCTTCATGCCTACTTGGCAAAAATGCAGAAAACATTTTATGGTGAAAATAGAGGTAGATTTTTTTAATGAAGTTTATTTTGAAAATGAATTCTGTTTTTAGTGGAATGCTTACAGAATAAATGTGGCTACTTCACAGGTGTTTTTTCAGTTGTGGAACAGTTGATCAGTCAGCTACGCTGTGGGACAGACAAGGAGTATAGGCCACGACCAGCTAGCACTCACCTGAACAGGAGACTCCATCTGTGCTATTGTTTTCAGGATTCTAGCTTTAGTTGCGTAACCCGTGTCTGCAGTACGCAGTGATCACAGTCACCACAGGGAGCTGACACGCAGCATGTCTCAGTGTTTGTATGCCCCCTTCCCCTGTACCAGTGCCTCTGTGGCCGCATCCCCTGCCTTCACCATGCATCTGAAATAATCACTATCCTAAGTCCTGGGGTAACCATGCCTTCCTTCCTGTACAGAATTTGGCCATTTTATGTTTCACCAAACAGTATTTCTAGTTTTGCATATTTTCAGCCTACACAAATCATACTGAATCCAACCTTTTGTGACCTTTTTTTCCACAAGATAAATTTTTGAGATTCATTCATCTTAATATATGTAGATGTAGCTCATTCATTTTCACTGCTATTAAGTATTTCGTTATAGGAAAGTATCATAATTTATGTGTTTTGCTATTAGGTGTTTGGGCTGTTGTAGAGTTTGCCTAGCATGGTGCTGCTACAGAAATTACTGACCGTGTTCCCTGGCACGTGTGTACAAGTGCCCCTTGCAGAAGATCGGGGTTTCCTGGTCGTCCAGTGTTTGTCATCTTACCTGTGTCCTTGCTTCCTCTGTGCCTTTTGCTTTCCTTCCCCTTCACCTTTCCCTTCTGTTCCAGTGTCATTGGAACCCTTTGTCTCCCTCCCTTTGCCCTCCTATCATTTTTGCTATTGATACTTTTATCGAATCTGCTGTCACTCTTTTATGTCTGTTCTTCTATCTGGGTCATTTTCCTCCTGTCAGAGAGCTTCCTTTTACTGGTATTGTAGCAGTGGGTTTTCTCAGATTTGCTTTAAAAATTTTTATTTCACATATATTTTTGAAAGATATTTTTACTGTTTAGAATTCTAGGCTGGCAGACTTCTTTAAACCCTTAATGATGCGATTGCGTGGCATTTTATCTTTTCTCATGACACAGCTGTATTATCACTTGAAGGTAATGTAACTTTTTCCCTTTGATTGCATTTAAGATTTACTCTCTCATTTTACTATTTATATTTATGTGTCTTGGTATAGATTTTTTTGCTTACAATTTGTAGAATTGCTTAAATTTATAGCTTGATGTCTTCTGGCAGTTTTGGAAAACTCTTGGCCAGCACCACTTCAGATATTGCTTCTGCCTGTTTCTCTATTTTTCCTTCAGTGACTCCATTTACATAGTAATTAGATCTTTACTAAGTTTGTTTGTTTGTTTTTCTAAGTCTTTATTTATTTGGCACAGAGTCTTGCTATGCAGTCCATACTCATAGTGAGCCTCCTGTCTCAGCCTCCTCAGTGCTGGGATTACAGGCATATGCCACCATGTCTGGTTGCAGTGACTGGCATGGTGCACCTGAGTTTCGGAGGCTGGCACTGGGGATCGAACCTGGGTCCTTGTAGGAGCTTAGACCGCTGAGGTATCTCCCCAGCCCAGAGGAGTTTTGGGTTTTTGAAACCAGTTCTTGCTATGTAGTTCTGGCTGGCCTTGACCTTGTGGTGATCCTCCTGCCTCAGCCTCCTGAGCACTAGAATACACATGGCTTGAATTTCTTTCTTCTGTGTCCTGAATGTTTTTTATCCACTTCTGTATTTGTATCAAAACCCTTGTTTGTTTGCTTGCTTGCTTGCTTGTTTCTTAATGCTTTAATTTGGCTATTTTCTGCTTCTTTCTGTCCACTTCACCAGTCTTCTTCTGTGCTTTGTCTACCTTACTGCCTACCTATGAAAATCTTAATTTTAGTTTCCTGGCAAAATGCTTCATTTTTAATATCTAATTTCATTCATTTTTAGTATTCACATTCATATTTAATATTTAATGTGGCCATATCCTTGGTGAATGATCTTACCTGTTTTCTTAGCTTTCATTCACTTAGAGCTATTTCCTTAGTATTCAGTAAGTTTGGACGTTGTCTTAATTTCTTTTTCCTTGTTTCTGGGAAAAATACCCAACACCCAAGGTTAAAGACAAAGCTTCATTTAGCTCACAGTTTGTAGAGCTTTCAGTCCATAACTGTCTGTCTCCAAGGCAGGGAGGCACACAGCAGAGGGGCAACCATTTCTTGGTGGGGGAAAGCAGCAAAAGCAACCTCAGAGGAAGAGGAGAGAGGACAAGCCTCTTCCTGTCCCTTATGTTGTATGTAGGCTGCCTGCCCTAGGGCAAGTCACAGCACCCTTCATGCTGGCACTGAACCTTGAATCTGTCACAAACTCTGGATTCACCTACTTCTAAAAAAGCTCTATGCAAAAGTGCATGAAGCTTGGGAGGACATCTCTACACAAACTAGTACAGATTTTTTTCAGTACCAGGGATTGAACTCAGTACCCTGCTGTTATGGTTTATGTCTAGTTGTCCCCCCAAAGCCTCATGCAATCATAGGCCATGGCTTCTATGGATTGAGACTTGATTCATGATCCTTGGGATTGTGTTTTATTACTGATGGGATTATCAGTCTGGTAAGGCTGAGACTATGGGTGTGGTCTAGGGTGGATATCCGAAGGCGGAGAGCCTGAATGTAATGTAAAGAAAGACAGAGATGGTGGCTCATGCCTGTAATCCCAGCACTTGGGAGGCTGAGGCAGAAGGATCGGTGCAAGTTCGAGACCAGCCTGGGCTACAAAAGTGAGCTCAAGGCCAGCCTGAACTGCATAGTGAGACTCAAAAAGACAAAAAAAAAGAAAGATACAGACTCTCAAGCTGTACCTGTTGCTCTCTGCTGCCCTGTTTGGTTGGCTATCTCTGCCACCATTTTGTTGCTGTTCCGCCACCATGAACTGGATGTTCTCTGCTCTGTTCCACTCAGCCTTGGGCCAGCCGAATATGGACTGAAACCTCCAGTAGCTGTGAGCTAAATAAACCTTTCCTTCCTTCATTTTGAGTGTCGGGTATTTGTCCCAGCAATGAGTAAAAAGTAACTAAGACACCTGCGCTTGCCAGGCAAGTGCTTATTCTACTGAGCTATCTCCTCAGCCGTATAATAGATACTATATATATAAGAAAAAATTTAGAGCTTCTGCCCATGCAGCACATAAATAACAAGAATTTGCAGTAAGGCTTTAAGCCTGGTGCCGAAAGGACCCAAGGAAGGGTTCTGTTTCCTCGTGCAGGTTAGAGGTAGGGATGAAGCAAGCAAAGTGGAGTCTGTCGGTCTCAACTCCTGAAACTGGGAGAGAGGCTGTAATAAAGAAGCAGTTCTACAGAAGGCCAGTTTCTTCAGCACTGTTTATTAAACAGGCTGTCTTCCTTCTATTTTTCAAGCCTGGCGTTGTGATACCCCCTGCCTTGTCTTTGTTGCGAAAATTGTTTTTGCTATTCTAGCTTTCTTCTGGTTCCAATCTCTGTCTATGGATTACATGCACTACACTAAAGTAAAAATGGATCAAGCATCTAAAGATTGAAACACACACATACTGAATCTTCTGGAAGATAGAATAGGCAGAATTCTAGAAGACGGAAGTGTAGACCAAGATTTTATGAACAAAATTGCGATCATACAGGAAATAATACAAAGAATTCATAGCTGGAATCTCTTTCTGTTAAAAATTTTTGCAAAAAAAGTTTCGCACAGCAAAAGGTCACCAACAGAATCCAAAGACAATCCAATCCACAGAGTGGAGGAAAAAACTTAGCCAGTTGCCCCTCAGACAAAGGACCAATACCTGGAACGTAAAAGGAATTGAAAAGTCAGACTTCCTTCAAAGACTCAATCCAAAAATGGGCCTGTGAAACAAAGACACACTTCTCAGGAAGAAATATGAACATCAAATAGATAGATGAGAAAACGTTCAGCATCACTGGTCATTCAAGCAGTGCGACTTAAACAATGCTAAGATCCCATCTCACTCCATAAAGAGTGGCTAGCATCACAAAATGAACTGACAAAAGTGCTGGAGGGGCTAAGGAGAGAAAAGAACCCTGCTCCGCTGTCAGAGCGTAGACTATTGTAGCCACTGTGGAAATTGCTGTGGAGATTCCCAGAAAACTGATATGAGAGGTTCCACTTGATGCAGCTATTTCCCTTTTGGATACTTTCTCAGAATAATTAAAAACCTACAACAGCAATAGACGTGCAGCCATTTTTGTAACAGCAGTTTGTAGTAGCTAGATCTTGGAAATAATCCAAATACCCATCAACCAATGAATGGATAAAAAAGATGTAGGGTTTTTATACAGTGGAGTACTACTTAGCCATAAAGAGCAGGTGAGCTTAAGACACTTTTAGGTAAATGAAAAGATCATATTCGTCAGTGAAATAAATCGGACATATGTGTAGACTTTGCCTTATCTCCCTGGCATGTGAGAACCTGGGAGAGTAAATAAGGACCAAAGTGTATAGTTTATATTGTGAAATAAATTGTTCAAAAGAAAAGAACTAAGGAGAGGGAAAGAGGGAAGAAAAGAAAAAAGAAAAAATTAAAATTGAAACAAATTTTTATAAATACGGGGGGGGCAAGGGAGGTTGAAGGCATTGGGAAAAAAAAATCAAAATACATGCTGTACAAATTCCCTGTGGTGAATATGACCTTTATGTGTATATAAATTGCACCAATTTAAAAAGTATTCTGTTTAAGTAGGAAAGTAGTGAATGTTTAAGAAATGAGGATGAACTATCTTACAACTAAAAAGTACAGTCAGAGCCCCCATTATCTTGTCCTTCTGTTAAATGAAAACATTATTTTAAAGAAACGGAAGGCATCCACACAGGCCTATGCCTCCCTTGGCCTGGGAAGCTGTTGAGTCCCTCCTGGACTGTTCTGGCCTGCAATCTGCTAACCTTCAACACACCAGATCTGCAGGGAGTGATGGGCATGATTTTCAACATCCTCTCCTTGTCACCCGCTATGGGTTGGAAGGGAACAAAAGCATGAGAGCCTGACAGGCCCTGGGGGGACCAGTGGGTAGCTAGACAAAGATGAAGATTTCTAAGGAGCTACTAGGAAATTGCCCATCTGCAGGGTTTTTATGTCTCTCGCCTGGAAGGTGAGAGTGTGGGTGCCTTGGACCTGTGTGGCTCCCATTCCCACCCGTGCTCCGAGGTCAGTTTCCACTCCCAGCACGTCCTTCCCTAGCCCAGCACCCTTGCTCATGCCGGACAGCAGTAGTGGGGATCCTTTAGAGCGGTCAGCGGTAGGGACAGCCCGCTGTGGCACATGTGCCAGAGGTTCACCCCACTCCTCTAGAATGATTGTTGCCCTGTGTTTGTAGCTTTCCCAGCACACAGGTACTAACCTGCTCACCCCTACAGCAAGTTAGTTGTTAGAGACAGCTTAGTTTCCTATGTATGAGGCTGGGGAGACAGCTCGGCAGTCTTAAGTGTCTGCCTGGCCAGCGTAAGGACCTGGGTTGGATCCCTTGCACCACAAGCTGTACCAGCTCTAGAACCTCAGGTGCACCATGCTGGCCACCAAGACGAGGCGTGGTGGCACAGCCCTGTAGTCTCAGCACTGGGAAGGCTGAGACAGAAGAATCACTACAAGTCTGAGCTGTGTAGTGGGAACCTGCACTAAATAAATAAAAGATTTAAAAAATATCCCATGCGTCACTCCTGATGGGTCAGGGTGTTGGCAAAGCTGGATGGGAGAAGAATGAAGGCTGCCCTGGAGCTCTCAGGGTCCTGTTTCACCCCAAGACAACTGTTGGATTCTCCCTGTTTTCTTCCCTGCTGTTTGAATTATCAACTCCTACAACCTCAAGCAAGTCTTAGGGGGCTTGCCAGGTATCTTAGCTGAATAAAACACGTGATTCAGCAAAGTCACTCAGGTGCCAGGAACTGCTGTTCGATCCT
Organism: Myocastor coypus; assembly: GCA_004027025.1. Lineage (NCBI taxonomy): Eukaryota > Metazoa > Chordata > Mammalia > Rodentia > Myocastoridae > Myocastor > Myocastor coypus. Next base: position 31,423 of record PVJA010013287.1, on the reverse strand, counting down.
TACCTCGCCTCCACATGGAGCGTGAGATCTGTCCTTAAGGCAGCCTGAGCTAGCCAATATGTACATACATACAAACACATACATACATACATACATACATACATACATACATACATCCTAAAACAGACAGTTCTTATCAGAGCAGTCTCTTCTCTTTGGCTTTGATGTGCTTGGCCAGACCAGCCTTGGCCAGGCCACGCGTGCCTTTGGTGCTCCTTTGGTGACCCCTCCTCCTGTAAGAAGTTTGCACAGGAAGGCAGGCCACGGGCAGGCACGCTTAAAATCCAGGCCCTGTTCTGGTTTGGCCTCCATCTTTCCTTCCAGAGTAAATGGTACATGCCAGCAGTGTTACCCAGCGTGGTGCAATGTGGGCCCCATGAGGGACACTCCCCAGGATACCTGTTTCTTTGGGGCCTGTTTCAGATTGTGTATAATAGCTTGGGAGAGGAAGAAGTAGCTCGCAGGCTGCTGAGCCTAGAAATAGGAGACAGGGCCACAGAAGGAGCCAGAACCTGATCCCTCCGTCTCATCCTGAGATGGCTGTAATTTTTCAGAGGCTTTTGTCAGCTCTGCCAGGAGAGGCAGGTTGTATAGGCTCTCCACCAGCATTCAGAAAAGAATTTTTTCAGAGAGAGGAATACAAAAGTCTTAATTGGGTTTCCTCTTAGATTACCCTGTATCAAATCCAACATGGATTCATGGGGTGTTGTGAGGACTACCTCATTGCTGATTTAGCAGATGCCAGCCTGGTGCAGCAGCACCTGGTGTGCGCTCAGCACTGTCAGTGATGTGAATAATTCCTGAAGTCACGCTGCGGTCTTCAGCAGGGTGAGGTTTGCCCTTAGCTACTCTGCTACCTCCTCACCTCAAACTTCCTTTATTTAAAGAATCAACTGGGAGCAGATCTCTTCCTGGAAGCCTCGTCAAATTATTTTAAACCCTGGTAACCTATGTGACTTTTGCAGTGAGAAGCTCAACTTCTGCCAACATCTGGTGTCTCTGATTATTCTCGGTGACATCACCCACATCCCTTCTTCCCAGGCTTTTGCACGAACCAGGATATGCTTTTGAAACACAGACTACTTCATAAGAATGAGGTCCTTGGGACTGCCTGTAGCTAAGCCTGTGCTCCTTTTCTATTGGGGAATGTTCCATCTCATTCCCAATTGTTGTACCTTGAGATTCTAGTCTATTTATAATTGACATGTTTATTTTTCCTTTGTTCCAGGATGGGCATAACGTAATTCCTGTATTTCAGGATGAGGCATGCAGGATTTCTTTAGAAGAAAGAATAGGATCTGTGGTAATAACCCTTGGTATTCACACAAGGCTTTGTGGTTTTTTCTCAGTGCTTTATAGCTAAGGCTTCACTGGGTAACGCTGTGGGCACTGCTGCCTTGTGGACACAGCCGTCCTCCCTGCAGAGGGAGTGTGTTCTGTTCATGTACACGCAGCTGAGTTCATGTACACGCAGGCTGGCAGCCTGGGGACCCTGCTTTCCAAAGTCTGTGTGCTTCCCTAGAGTGGAAGTAATGTATCTGCAAGGTGGGCTTCCTTCAGGGTGTGACCACCAGCAAGGGAATTTTTTTTTTTTCACATTATAATCCCTCTCCTGTCCTGAGGCACAGGCCATTTGAGCAGACCTGTCAGGATGGCAAACCTGAAGCTCTGTCCTGGGCCCGGAAGGCTCATTACCTTCAACCAGCACTAACTTCAGAACCCACCTGCCCACTTCGCCTGGGTGCTTCGTGGAATTCTGCACATGAGCGAGTGGGGCCTGATGCCCTCTGTACAATCACTTGCCCTGCTGCCAAATGGCCAGCGTGGGCACAGTCCACATGGCCCAGACAGCAAGTACAGCGATGTATCTTGCCTACATAATTCTTACAGTTAGTGTAGACCAAAGCAGAGGGCCTGAGTGAGCTCTGCCTACTGGACTGATGCTGATATTTGGTCTTCCTAAGTCTGTGCATTCTGCGTATTTCTCTGCCTTCCGCTATATAGCAAACTGCCAGTCCTTTTTAAAGAAAGAGCAAAATCCTATTATGGAAGTGCTTCAAACCACGCTGAGCTTGCAGATTAATCTGAAACAACATCTGAGTTCATAACTGGGTCACAGTTGCAGAACATCAAGAGAGACTTGTGGGTTCAGCAGGTATGTGTCCTGGGCAAGCGAGGACCTGGATGGTCTTGCAGCGGGGCTTTGTTGTGTGCCTTCACACCTTGTGTGCTGAGATAACCAGGTGGCTGTGGAGAACCCTGTATCTCAACTGGAAATAGTGACTGAGTGCTGTCTCAGGACAGAGCAGATCTGGCTCTTGAGAGCAAGAGCAGTGAGTGGGGTGGAGGAGGCTGCTGAAGCACTTTGTCTGCCCCAGCATTAGTGCCCTCATTCCGTCCCCTGTCCTAAATTCTGGCCTTTAGGATTATGCATAGCCCATAACCAAGTAGAATTGTACGCGGGCAGCCTGCTCCACTTCGAGGGTATGGAAATCTGAGGGCCAAAATGCCTCATTTTTGCCACATCCCAACTTGTCCAGTCCCCACCCCCTTAAGCTGTCCCTCCCCATTTTCCTCACCCCTTCACCATTTGGCTGAGGGGGACTAGCTATTTAGTTTGGCTTCCTCAGTGACTTGTAGTTGATCACATTTAACTCTTAGTTGTTCAAAAGTCACACCAAAGGGCTCTCCCGTGTCAAGATAAAACTCACATGAAGAATGGTTGTCAACTGTGGATGTTTTGGTAATCACTAACAGAAGGACATGGTGAAAACTTTTCACTGCAAAATGACTTAACTCTTTCATGAGTTAGAGGTTTTCCTGCTACCCACCAGCAGGGCTAAAATGATTGTGATGTTTAAGGTTCTGAACTGCTTTTGAGAAACTTGTAGAGAACAATGAGCAGACGCCATTTCAAGTAGTCTACTTTAATTCCCTCCCAAGACCTTCTGAGCTGTCCACTGGAAGACACAGGATCTGGCTTCTGTAGATGGATAAAAGGAAGTCTGGACAACTTCCACCAGCACGCACAGTTAGTAAGGGATGGGGGATCTGGCCCTCCTGTCCCTGCCCGTCTGACTCCATCCTGGTGCCTGCACGAAGCTCCTTTGCTGCAGGCCACAGAGGATGGCGGGATTGCTGCCCGTGCGTGCTTGGGCACAGTTGATAGCGGGCAGTGTTCTTAGCCCCGAGCGGTGTTGGTAGCTGAGACGTGCAGCTGTATGACCTTGTACTTGGACAAGTATAAGGCTTTTCTCTCACACCGCAGGCTTGTGTCCTCTCTTTTTTCCTGTGAAACATGGTCACCATCTGCCCTGGTGACAAGGAAGATACTGTCACTAGCAATTACTCAGTGGGACAAGGCTATTGAAAGGAAATTTCCATTAGGTAAATAACTGTGAAAGAAGAACCCCAGAGAAAGGGGGAGAAACTCAAGCCCAGGCTCCTGTTACACCGGCCAAATACCTTTGGCATCCTGTGCTTGCCGAAGATCATAAAAGGGTCAGGAAAACTGACAGGCCAGAACAGAGGGACACAGTGTGAATTTCTCCCTTTGCATCATTCCGGCATCTACTTGAATTTCAGTTTTATAAAATCAGCCATTCAGAGAGAGGCTCCAAACCCAGGCTGATCTGAAGTGCCCTGTGCGTGTGGGCACTGGGATTATTTTTGGAAGGTGGGATATTCACACGCACTATGTGTCCATGTTCAAGAGAACTGGTATCTTGAAGCACTTTGCAGGTCCCCCACTTGGCAAAAACATTGCTTCGTAGAAATTAATGACTTTGGACAACGGCCAGAATTCACAAGTGCGGTGAGTGTCGAAGCTTTCTTCAGCAAAAGAAAGGAAACCAGTCGCCTGTGTGAGAACTATGGCAGGCGTCCTGCGGGACATTCTGTTCCTTGGCACCTTCCATTCTGGCTAGGACAACATTCACTTGAAGCCTTGAGCATTTTTGGACTCTACAACATGGGCTGGCCCTCTGCAAGCACCTTTCTGGTTGAAGTATAGTCCCTCACCAGTAGAGTAGCAGCTCCCTGCATGTGACTCCAGGGGCTGCCACTGTCTGGTTGCATGCCTCACATGGCTGTGGCACTTCTCTGGCCCTCTGCAGATGGCTTGCACCCCACAGGGGGAATCCCATGCCAGCCGGCAGCTGCCAGCGCACCCCGTAGCCTGGGACTGTCTTTATTCCCATTTAACTGAAGCTTGGACTGCTCAACACTGTTTTACTGAATGTCAGCTTGTGTCTGACTCTGGGCTGAGGACCTCGCACGGCATCCTTGGAGGTGATATGTTTATTCCCATTTCACAGACATGGAAGTAGAAACCAGCAGAAATTAGGTCACTTCCCCACAGTCTTGCCATTACTGTCCCGGTCAGAATTTGGAGTAGAGACTGTCTCTGTTTTCTCACTCCTGGTCTCTATCCCGGCACACAGTAGGGGTTCTAGTGTGAACCTTGGATCTCTTGGTTGATTGTATGTGCAAATCCTGAGGGTTTGCAGCTTTCATGCCAGGGACGCTGGGATACACTTCTGTGTTGTCTCAGTAATCCGAACATGTACCTGCTGGCTTCATTTGCCATAAGACAGTTTGGAGAGTGGGGTGAAGGAGGTGCTGGAGTAGCGAGATCAGTGCAGTGATGTGGTAGCTCTTGTGGGCTTCTCTGCTCTGTCCTGATGCACATTTGCAAAGCTGAGGGTGTGGGGAAGAATGCTTCCCAGCCTCTACAAAGACCAAAGCCACGGAGCACCCCGGCCTGTGGCCTTGGAGTCCCACCCCTCAGTAGCCTGCAGATGCTCAGGCTGTCTTGGGGGTGGAGTAGCAGATGCATCAGGTTTGCCTACCCACTGAGGTGGGGAAGGAAAGGTACCAATAAGGGTGATGAAGTAAGCGCCTTTCGGTAATAAGTTGTATGCTTTGTGGCGGCCTGGATTTGTTACTATGCATCCAGTGTACTGGGCCAAACCTGGCTCTGACCACCATATACCTTTTAACTATATGGCCCTTAGGTTAGGTCAGTAAAGTGTCCCTTCCAGGGAGATCTGGTTAACCTTCCCTCAGGATAGGCTTGGTTGGAGTGCAAATTCCAGCATGCAGCCAAGATTTCACTTCTCAAACCTGTATTTAAGGAGTAAAGATCTTTGTAATGTTTGCCTGTCAATACCTGATCCTTCACATTTTACTCACAAGTGACAAAGGACTCGTTGACTTATGGATGTGATTTCAGAGAAAAAGAGGTGAGAATTCAGAGGGAAGCCCTACAGTACTTGAGTTCGATGTATAAACACCTACCTGGTGCAAAGGCGGCGTGCCCCGGTTGGTGTGATGCAATGCACCTGTAATCCAGCTTCCTAGGAGGCTGAGGCAGGAGGATCTCAAGTTCAAAGCCAGCCTGGCCTACATAGTGAGACACGATCTCAAACAGAAAGTGAGACCCCTGAGAAGCACATGGAAGGATACAGAATATAGAAGCAGAAGTGCTCTCAGAGGTTATCCTTGTTCTCCTTCGGTCAGTGTGGGCCTTGTGTCCAGAGAACATGCAGGGGCAGAGGAGAGAGAGGACAGGAGATGGTGCCGTGAGGCTGCTGCAGCAGGCTGGGCCGGCAGCGTGGCTTGGACAGATGCTCACTCCCAAGCCTTGGATACCGAACTTGTTTAATTGGCAGGAGGTTTAGGAGAGTGGTGCTGGAAACTTGGCTTAGATTATTTTCCCATATTCCTGGGGGAGGAGAGAACTACTGTGGTGTGTTTAACTTCTTTCCAGCCAGCTGCCTGGAATAGGTGGAAGGGGCCTCAACCTAAGCTTTCTCCCTGGAAAGATCTCCCAAGGGATGTAAGAGCTTGTGAGGAGTGGACAAGCCCTGTGGGGACCAGGTGCGCCAGGCTGTTCAGCGGGGTGCCTTGTGGATCTGGGAGACACGTGTGTTACCTGTGCAGTCCACATAACCGGGATCCCACTGCCTCTGGGATATCAGGGGAACACATTTTTGTCTGAACCCCAAGTGAAGAACCCTGGCACCTTACAGAATTTCAGAACGTAGCAGCAATTTGTTCTGACCCTTTCCAAAACAAGGGTCAAGTTTCCCTCTCTGGGTTTCATAGGGCTTGCAGTGTATGTTCTGAGTCTGTATCACTGGCTGCTTCATAAACACAATTGTTATGTGAACGAAGCTGTCGGCTCATTGAGAATATGGTCCGTGACTGATCCTTGTGTGTTTGGGTCTGCAGCTCTCTTGGACCCAGCATCAGTGCCATGCCATTTACTGTGGTCATAGGTCACACACTGTCAGAGACAGAAAAGGTCGGGGAAATCAGGAAGTCAAGCTCTAAGGTAGTACCACTCCAGAAACTCACTTTTAAGATTATTGTTTCTCTGCTGAAAGACTTTTTTCTTTTTTGGCTGGCAGGCTCAGGCTGCCTTAAGGTGGCTGGGTAAAGCTTGTGGAGCTGGGGATGGGACCCTGGTCCTCTGCAGCTGACTGCATTTGCCCAAACAGGCACTTAAACAGCTGAGCTAAGCCGCAGGCCCCTGGTTTCTCTGCTGAAAAAAGAGCAAAAAATGTTGAGCTCTGGTAGAACTGACCGCTTAAGAGGCTTTCTTCAGACAGGCAGATGTCTGGTTTTGGACCAATAGCTGAGTAGTAACACCAGCAGGAATGCTAACTGAATACCAGAGCCCAAGCCCTCTCACCAGGTGACAGACCAGGTACCATCACCGTTCTCCAGAACCGAGGGAAGCTCAGAGGTGGGGCGCTGTGCTCAGGTCACGTAGCCCCTGCAGTGGTCACAAGAGGACTGGAGTGCCGCTGAGTCAGATGCTGGGCTCATGGCCTCTTCGTGCACCCTTCCTTGGTGATCCACAGAGGAGACTTTGCACTATTCCACCACCCCTGTCCTGGTCCTGAGAAACTGTGAAATCAGTTCTTAGGAACTCTGATTCCCTTATGAGACAGGGGGTGATGGAGAAGAGAAGGCTGAGAAGCAAACATGTAATGACAGGGACTGCATTTCCAGAAAGGTCAGTTGGTAATCTACAGCCGAGAGTGGCGAGCATTTGGAATGAGCGAAAGGAACAAGTGTCCCATAGCTTGCTCTGGGAGCTCTTGCTGTACATAGCATTGCTGCTGCTGCTGCTTCCCGCACGCCTTGTCCTTGTCTGGGGCTCACCTGTCACTTGTGTCAAGAAGCCTCAGGATTGATGGTTTCCAGGGCAGATCAGATCTGTCATGCACCGGGAGGAATGACCTGGGCTCCCAGAGGGCTGTCCAGTGCCCTGGGTCGCCCAGGCAGGCCGAGTCTTTCCATTGAGCTTTATATCTAAATAACATTCCTGTGAGTTTTCTAAAAGGTTAGTCCTGGGTCACTGGCATTTAGACCAGTTGTTTTGGTAGATCCTTCTTGAGAAGGTTAATTATATATTTGATATCCTTCTCTTTTTATGCCTGAACGATGAGGATAAGTACTCTGTGGTTTATTAACTGTCACTTTAAACCTTTTCAAATTGCCTTGTGACAAAACAGAGTTTTATGTCCTTTTTATCCAGCTTTGACAGATGAGACAACTTCTCTGGTTAAAATACGTGAGGATAAATCAAATCCTGCTCTGACTTGTAGGGGAGGATGGATTTGCATTTGGAGTCATGGGTTCAAGTTGGGGGACCCAACCTGTTAATCTCGCCATCTGCTTCCTTTTTCCTGTTGGAGCTTGGCACTTCTGGAAAGAAAGCATTACTCAGGAGAGGCTGATCTGTCTCTCCAGCTTTTCCCCCCAGCTCTGGGGTTTGAGTCCAGAACCTCTGCATTTGAGCTGTGCCCCTAGTCACCTCTCCAGAAACTTTGGTACTAAACCCTAAAGCAGTAATTGAACGTGTTTCCTGTTTTGAATCTAACTGATTCTTGGAGGAAAGGGCTTGCCTGTCTCTACCATCACAGCACCCAGATCTCACCTTTCATCCCTTGCAGCTTCCCAGTACACCTTTAATTTTTCAGTAAATTTGCAGTACAGTTTGAGTTGCTTTTACCTGAAACACTCACCTCAAAACACATGGCCTATAAGTAATTTTACACAGCTTTTGCAGTGCACCTGTGTTTTCAACCGGGAATTTTATCTTTTTCTTTTTTTTTTTTTATGTATTTGGTTGTTACAGGGTCTCACTACGCTGCTTGGACTTATAATGATCCTCCTGCTTTCAGCCTCCCCAGTGCTGGGATTATAGGCATTTGCCACCATGTCTGGTATTGTGGCAGGGCCAGTGTGGCATGTGCTGGGGATTGAACCACAGTCCCTGTGCTTGCCTAAGCTTGGCTAAGCAGATGCTTTATCTGCTAAGCTATCTTGCCAGCCCCTTTTATTTTTCTTTTAAGAAGGAAATTTTAGTAGTTGCTATGCAAACCTTGTCGCGGCATTGTCAGCCACCCACAACTTGTATCTGTCCACCTCTTAAGAGCCACTCTGGGGCATAGGCTGTGTACACAATTCCGCAGTTGATCACTCTATAACTGGCACTTACCAAATCCAGCTAGGAACAAAAGAAGGCATTTATTTGGAATAGTAAAAGTAGTACTGAGGCTTTAAAACGCTACTTTTGTTTTTAATTCATTCCAGTTTGCAGGGACATTGTCAGATGGCTTGGGGAAGACAATGGACAACCGCCATCAGTCAGAGCGCGAGTACATCAGATACCACGCAGCTACGAGCGGGGAGCACCTTGTGGCCGGCATCCATGGCCTGGCTCATGGTAAGTCCCGTGTGCCTCGGGGCTGAAGGAATGTGGCTCCTCTGCTACTATTCCTTGCGGGGCCTTTGCACCACCGGAGGAGAAGGAGACTAAAGCAAGCTGGCCTACTGCCCCAAGACATGCACAGCTCCAGGCCCTGTCTCGATGCAGAGAGCCGCCCCCTGCTCTCGCCCATCCTCCTGGCAGTGGGAATGTGCCATCTGCGAGGCGCACCCTTGGTTCCTTCCGCCTCTGGCTTCCCTCTCTGGGCTGTAATTTACCAAAACTGTCCCGAATCTGGAACTGCTGCTTCAGGCCTTGGTTTCTGCTTACTGATCTTTTCTTCCAAAGAAATGAAAATGTGAAGCTGGCAGCTGGGTGTGTGTCCAGATGTTCTGAGTCTTGTGTAGATGCACACTCACCAGGATGGCAAATAACGTGTGCCCGAGAGCCAGAGGAGAGGGCATCAGTGTGCTGTCTCGGAATTGGTTGGAGTTCTGACTTGTAATTCTTAAAGTCTGACTCACATATCTCTGCATTTTTCTCAGCAACTCCTTAGTGTGGTATTTAAAGCCTTTGGAAACGGAACCACGGCTGAATTTTCCAACCAGTTATCCCCAAGGTGCACAGCACATCCGCCACGCATAGCCATGTGCTGTACCTTGGACATGCCTGAGGTCCTCACCCTCTTACAGTCATCTGCTCTCTTGTCCTCTGCCAACCAAAGTCTTTCCCAACTCAAGGGGCATTCACTGGTTCCATTCTCCTCACTAGAGTTAGTGACAGAGTACGTGTTGCAGTAGGGCTGGGGATGTGTCCCGCTGTGCGTGTCTTACTGAAGCAAAAAGACCATCCTGAATTCACCCTTGCAATTGCCTCTCCCACATGACACCTGCCCTATGACTGGTGCTTGGTAGTGGTCAGCCTGGAGAAGGTCCTAAGGATCATCTGACACTGTCAGGTCATGTTCAGTCCTTGATTATCTGCATTTAGGGGAAGACGAAGGAGTATAGGTGATGAAGTCCCATTTCTACTTGTGCTTGGGATAGCATGGAGCTTTTGTTCACAGCTTTCCCAATGGCGAGGTTCAGATCAAAGTGCCTTTGCTTTCCCTAAGGCTGCCTAAAGGGAGGTGCACCCCAAGAAGCACCAGGCTAGAAGTAAAAATCAGCTGCAATTCACCTGTTATAAACTTTAAAAGTTGGCATTTGGATAATTACGTGAAATTAAAAGTGTAGTCACTGTTGGTTAACTGTGACAACAGTACCTGAGAACCAGAGGGCTGTGTTGATGCACATGAAGCACTTTGCCAGGGTCTGCCCAGCGTGTTGGGGCTACAGAGGAAGAACAGGGTGTCCTCACTCTTTAGATGAACTCACCCACGTGCTGAGAAAGTAGGTGAGCTGTTCAACGCTGCAAAGTCACTTCCAGCTGAAGCTCATTCCGAGAATATATGCAGCCCCACCGGGAGCCAGTGAAGCCTGCCCAGGGCCTAGAACCAGGGGGTACAAGGAGGCCTCTTTAAGCTCTGGCTTATATGAAAACAGTAGCCTGCAGTGAGATTCTTCCTTCAGGAAAAAAAAACCTTTAAACAATAACAAAGTAGAAGTGGTGGTACATGCTTGTAACCCCAGTGCTCTGGGAGGCTGAGGCAGGAGGATCAGACATTTAAGTACAGTTGGAGCAACTGAGCAATTTATTTAGTAAAGCTCTCTCAAAGTAGAACAGGCTGGGGATGTAGCTCAGCATGAAAGCCCTGGTTCAATCCCTAGTACTGCAAAACAGGCAAACAACAGTATTTCTTTAATCTCCACAGTGTGAAACTAGGAGTTGTGCTTGCAGAGGGTGTTGGTCTCGCAGGGCCCACCCTGACCCCTGTGCCGTGCACACTGTGCCTGCTAAGAACTTTGCTCCTAAGGATTGGGAAAGCATTAGCGCCTCCCTGGAGCCACTGAGCCCGAATCCGGAAGAGACGTTGCAAGTTGTTAGTACTTTCTCACCCAAGGAGTTTCCTCTACCAATTTGTCTCACTAGAACTGAAGAGCCCAGAGAGCTTCCTCACACCCCCACTGTTGGAGGGTAAACATCCTGTGAGTGTCCCTGGCACAAGTCCTGAAAACGCTCCCTGGACGGGGCCTGCCTCCTCCCTGCAGTGCCTGTGACCTTGCAGCCTTTGCCAATCTGGCCACTTCTGAGGCTATGTCACAGCCATTCCTTCCACTTTCACAGTGTTTGGAATGTCATTATCTTTTGGGCCTCAGCTAGACTTTTGAACTGACCCACTGAGGGCCCTGGCTAGCTGTGGCAGCTAGCTTCCCTGGGGTGCCCTTCCTGAAGGCTTCATCACATATTACAGTAGACTCTATCTGATCTCCACAAAGCACACAGTAGCTCTTCCCTTACTTCAAACATTTCATGGTAGTTTCTGATAAGAGAACGTTCTTGGCAAACCAGAAAACATGATATTCACTGTCTCCCTGATTTGTATTTCCTAGGAGCCCAAATTGTCCACCCTTGCTCCACAGGCCTGATTTTCTGATCTCCTACTGATTTAATACTGTTGTCTGATTCTTCTCAGTTGCCCGTGTGCCACCAGGCTGTGGAAGTGAAAGCTGCCTCTGTGCCCTTCCTAGCATTTCTCTCATGTTAAAACTACAACACACTTCTAACATGTACCATGCACCCTCTGACTCCAGGTTAATGGGCAGATCTCCTGGGCCCCTGACTGTCACCTGTCTAGCACAGTAGTTGACAGAATGTTTTCTTTTTTTTTTTTGAGACAGGGTCTGACTATGCAGTTCAGGCTGGCCTTGAGCTCACTTTTGTAGCCCAGGCTGGTCTTGAACTCACACCAATCCTCCTGTCTCAGCCTCCCAAGTACTGGGATTACAGGCGTGAGCCACCACGCCCGGCTAACAGAATGTTTTCGATTGTCATTTCAGATGCATGGAATTGGGGAGATAGGCTCTTGTCTCTGAGCAGGTCACAATTGCCTTATTTTTATTCTGTGGCTAGGTATCATTGGTGGACTGACCAGTGTCATCACCTCAACAGTGGAAGGTGTGAAAACGGAAGGAGGCGTCAGTGGTTTCATATCTGGCCTTGGCAAAGGGCTTGTTGGCACTGTAACGAAGCCAGTGGCGGGCGCCCTGGATTTTGCTTCAGAGACAGCACAGGCCGTGAGAGACACAGCTACACTCAGTGGCCCCAGGTCAGTGGTTGTGGGGAGTGAATTTGTGATTTTCAGCCAAGATCTGCTGTTTCTTCCATGATGGTATATTTAATCTTATACTTTCTGCCTTAGTTATACTTTATTTTATTTTTATTTTTGAATATTTCTAAGAGATATTTCTCATTTGCCTAATACAAATACATGAAAACAAAGCACAAAAACATATTTCTGATAGATTAGAGACAGACAGATAGACAGACATGAAAAGAATACAATGTTGGGCTTTTCATTATAGAAGTTGGAATTCGGATTAAATAATTGCAGGTTTCCCATGTTCACCAAGCTTCTTCACCCTTGGATCCCCCACTGCCCTTGCGCCCATGGAGGAGCCCATCAAGTTGTAGGCTTCGGGATTCTTACTCCTAGACCCTAAGCTATAATTGTAGAACCTGCACCATTGCAGTGGGGTGTCTCTTCTTAATTTTCTTACCACTTTGAAATTGCCAGCCAGTCTCTTAACCTCATTTTTAAAAGAAACCAAAATGAAAAACAAAAACAAAACCCCAGAACTGTCCCTGCCTGCCCTGTCCCCAAGCATGGTGGCGCTTTTGCTGTAGGATGCTGTCTTATCTTGATACAGCTGACACTAGAAATCAGAGATGGCTCATTTGCCTCAGAATCCCACAGAGCCCAACCACATGAACTGAGCCATTGCGTTTAGCAGCCTGTTTTAGCTTCCCTTCTCCAAGGTAAACTAGTGGGGGATTCTTATCAACACAGGGCATGAAGATTAGTGTTTCTAGCCAGCCTGGACGCAGCTAAAGCCCAGAAGAATTTTGCTGTTGCCTGGATAATAGATGCTCCCTGAGTGAACTAGTGCGCCCTTTTAGAATACCTCGGGCTGGGCCGTGTCTGTAGTCTGTTGCTCCCCCAAATAAGATCTGAAGTAAAATCCTCCCTATTCAAAATGAATTTACTGGTCTCACCAGGAAACCTGGCTGGTGACACATTACTGCAAGAGGGGAAATGCTTAAGATTGTAGAATGGGGACCATGCAGTGTGTTCTGCCAGAAGGTCTTCCATCTGGAGGCAGCTACCTTTGAAAAGAGTCTGTACAGTTGACTTTAGTTAAGTTACATTCTATTTTGAGATACAAAACTAAAATATCCTTGTGTGTACTTTAGGAGTATTCATGAAGTGGTGGGGAGGGGTCAGGCAGTAGAAAGGCTTCAAAAGTATTTCTTGTTTTTTTCTAAGCAAAATTGAAAAGCCCTGAGGAATTTCCAGAGAACCATCCTTGTACTTAAAATCCCCAAATAGTCAAGGCTAATGGTCATTGATTGGATATGTTCAAAAAAGATTTGAATTATAGGTGCTAAAAATTGTAAGCTGAGTGTGGGCAGGGCATGTTTGTGATCCCTACACATAGGAGGCTGAGGCAGGAGAATTGCCATGTGTTTGAGGCCAGCCTGGGTTACAGGGTGAGTCCAAGACTAGCCTAAACAATTTGTGCTATAAAGTTTAATGATGATGACCAGAACCAGTCACTTGAATTTTGTCCATTGTCAGTTTGGACATCTTGGTGAGGTTTTATATTGTTTTTAGGAACGCAAGTAACGTAGCCATAGTTCCTGCCAAAATAGCCATGTTCTTGTCTCTTTTTTTAACCAGTTTTCCAGCCTTACCATAAAAGGTTTGATTTAGTGTCATCTGCTTCTTATCTGTCACTCATTCATTTCTGTGCAGTAAATATTGAATATTGATTTAAAAATCTCTGAACCCAGGACTGGGAAGATTGCAGAAAGCAGGACTATCTTAACCCCAAAGAGCTTATAATCAACCAGGGCCATCAACATTAAAAACAAAACAAAACAAAACACCTGTGTAGATAGTTATTGGTCAAAATTGTGGTAAAAATTGCAGAGGCAGCCTGGAGGGGATGTTGTGAGATGTCCAATTAGGAAAGCAAAGAAGAAGACAGCTAACTTCAAAGTCAGGCCAATCTAGGGCTTGAGGTGAAGGCTGAGGTATAAGAAGAGCTGGCCACATGGGAGAAAGGGAATCCCATTCCAGGTAAAAAGGCCCCATGTAGGTAACACCTAAGAAAAGGAACTTCTTGCTTCCTCGCACCAGTGCCTGCCTGTGGGCCTCCATGTGAGCAGTCCATGTCACCTTCTTCTGCAAGCTCTGGACTCCTGGGGGTGCCAGGGAGGCTGTGGCAGGTGTTGCCAGAGGGAGGAGCACCTCCCTTACAAATGAGGACAGGACAGTTCAGAGGGAGCCACTAGCCTGCCTATAGCTGCAGAGCTGGATTTGGCAGGGCAGACCCATGCAGCCCACCTCTTGCCTGGGAGCTATGTCTCAGCCTTTCCTGGACCTGGCTGGCTACTCCTCGACCCTTCTCACACCCCATCAGGCTTTTTGTGTCAAGGCATGAGCTGCTTCATAGCTTCCCTCCTGCCTTCTTGAGCTCTGCTTTGATTACTCATGCCACTAACCTGAAGAGAGGCAGTGACCTGGCCACCACTGCCTCTGCCTGCTTGTTTTGTCCTGTAGCCTCAGCATTATTGCAATCTGGGTAGCAGGGACCACGCCCACTTTGTTGTGCTTTCCTTGTAGCCACTCGCCGTCAGCATTTGCAGCTTTCCTCAGAGCCCACTAAGGTTGTCCACTTCTGCCTCATATGCAGAAGAGCTGTGCAGCTGACCTGGAGCACACAGTGACCCAGCAGCCTGGCTAAAGGTGAACTTCAGGTTTCCTACAACAGTTATCTGTCTGCCTGGCCCTCTACTTGCCCTACAAACTGAGCCAAGGCAGGGGCATGAAGTCCTATGGACATAGAAACGCAGAACTAAGGTTGGGGACTAAACATCTTCTGCAAGCTCTGGACTCCTGGGGGTGCCAGGGAGGCTGTCGCAGGTGTTGCCAGAGGGAGGAGCACCTGCTAGAGCCAAACTAATGGGGCCTCAGAGGGTCCCAGTGTCCTGTATTACACTGAAAAGCTTTCCAGATTCTTCTGAAGGAGAGAAGCAGTAGTGTTCTCACCACTTTCCTTGAGTCCTTTTGTCCAGATCCATCATCAGTCACGAGTTAGACAGAAAAGAGCACTTGGCCTGGAAACCATAGGTCAGAGCCCCACCCCTGTACTTCTTCTCACTCTCTCTTGGTCCCATCTCTTCGCCTCTATAAGACTTTCCTTCATCTTTAACTTGGAGATAAATACTTATTCTTCCACTCAGGCTTTGAAACCAAACTCGAGTTATTTAATGGGAACAATAGGAAGAGCCATTAAAATGCCAGACAGCATGATTGTGGGGTCATAGTAGAGAAGTGCGGAGTTCCCTGCAGGTGGAGAGATGCTTCACTCCTCTGGGATTTGCTCCAGCGGCACCGAGCTCTCTCAGGAACATCCCAGTGTGGCCCGAGGGATCAATCACCCAGGCTTCTTGGAAGTGGGCTAAGCCATCTCCAGGCGCCCCAGTTGACTGAACAGGATCCAGGGGTGTTACTCAGGGCTTTTCCCCGCTGTTTAGACAACAGGGACTAAGAAACTATTTGAAGGGATTAGAAGCGAGATTCTGACCGAGAACTGACCTGAGCCCAGGGACCAAGCCAAGAATAGAACCCAAGAGTCCAGAGTTCTGCCTCTGAGTCTGCACTTGGAAGGAACTTTCTGCTTCCTTTGTCATATTTCATCCAAGTGACGGCTTAGATCCTAGCATCTAAGTTTTAAAAATCCCAAATTTTAAGCAGATGATAGCAAAGTAAGCCATAAAACTGTGAAAGAATATTCCTTCCAGTAATCCATCTGAATAGTAGCCTTACAGGAAACATTGGCTCCTTCGTGTGTTTATTTGAACAGGATTTTTTATTTATAGGGAACCCCCCTCCTTATGTTCTCTTGGATTAGAACTCTTCCAAGTTCCTCTCCTTGTTGGGGTGTGCGGGCTTTGCAAACGGATAGTCTTGCTCTGCCGATGTCTCCTTGAGATCTGATAGTTCTTGGGAAGGCAGGTGGGGGTGAGCGCCGAAGAGGGCGGAGGCCATCAGAGCCTTTGGCCTCCACAGGCATGCTGGCCCAATATCCCCCGCTGCATTTGTTAACTGTGCAAGTATGTGTGGTTTGGAACTGAAATGGGAAGCCTTTTCCAAGGCAACGTTCTGCTGGCTCAGGTTGCATCTTCCAGGCTACGTGCAGTGGGCCACATTTGTCTGTTCCCAAATACAGCTTAGGGAAATGGCACCGACACAGCCACACCTGGGTGCCACTGACACTGTGTGAACAGAGCTCTGCTGCACTTCCAGGGGACCGAGCCAGGCAGCGCCCCTGGCCATGTGAGCACCTAGTCCTGCCTGAATGTGGATGATGGTGAGGGTCATAGAGAAGACACTTAGGTAAAAAGCTGCTTCAGAGACCTAGGAGCAGTGGTGACACACAAAAGGCAGCGTTGCCCCAGCAAGCAAAGGGCACTGGCTGTGGGCGGTCTGCTCACTTCCCCCATCTGTGGAGACTCTGAGGTGCACAGTGTGTTTAGAAAGCAGCACAGGAAGATTTATGAAGCTGGCCCCTGAGGTTTCCTCCAAAATATTTCTTCACCTTTTTAGTCAAGGCCCAAAAAGGCAGGGAGAAATGGGAGTTGTCAGAACTGGAAAGATTTAAACTAATTTAGCGAAGCCCAGGAGTGTGGAGCTTATCTCATTATTTAACTTAGATAAGGAGGAAGGGGGAACTTGAAGAATAATGATAGACCAGTGTTTAAGAATATAGCCGGCAGGACTGATAACGTTCTGGAGTCCCGGGGTCCTTCAGCAGTGCCCACAGATTTAAATTGCAGTTGCCTGAGAGCTTTTGAGTAGCCTCAGGACTGATTGCTCAGAAAAGATTTATGAGGGGCATATTTGAGTTCTTCAGTAAAAATACTCCCAGATTTTGTTAATGACATTTTCCATTAATGGGCTATTCAACATGAAATGGAGATGGATTTTCTCAAGGAAAATTTTGTTCCAGCCTGTGCACTTCACCCATGACTCAGGATACATGGGTGAAGACCCTCTCTCGGGTCAGCACAGCCAAGTGTGGTTGGCTGCAGCAGCCAGAGAGAAGCCAGCAGAGTGCTGTAGGCGGCATGCCCACAAATGCTTTCTTATTAGCGTGCAGTTCTGCTTCTGATTATTGTGCCCCAAAGGTAGCAATACACACTTGGTGTCACACGTAGCATATCAAACAGAATTGGCTTGAATGGAGATTTTGAGAACTTTCAAAGGTAGAACACTAATAAAAAGCAACTATTTATGATACATCCACAATCTCAGTTTTCCTCCCAGTGTGTTCCTTTTGAGGCAGAGAAGAATGCAGGGTTACCCCATGTACCTGGGTGCAGAGTAAATCCAGTGTGTTTTTGAAAGTTTCTACCTTGTCTTACAATTGTGAATATATTTTATTCCATGCTTATTTAAATAAGAAAAAAAATAATTGCTAGCCAGGAAAATGTACCATGTCATCCTGTGGCTACCATCACACACTTGTTTAAAGGTTCAGGCAGAGCCTGGTGTTATGGCACACACCTTTAATCCAGTTAGTTGGAGGCTGAGGTGGACAACTTAGTGAGATCTCTAGCTC
Organism: Myocastor coypus; assembly: GCA_004027025.1. NCBI lineage: Eukaryota > Metazoa > Chordata > Mammalia > Rodentia > Myocastoridae > Myocastor > Myocastor coypus. Next base: position 13,909 of record PVJA010013287.1, on the reverse strand, counting down.
AAACAAAACAGCAGCTCATTCATTCACCTGCTAGATGAGTCAGATGGAGGAGGCATTGATACCATGTGTGTCTTGAGTGGGGTGAGAAGCTGGAGCTAGCTGAGCACACGCTTGAGCCTGGGGCTCTGTTCTTGCTTTTGGGCAGATCTGCATGTTTGTAGGGCAGCCCCCTGCTGCTTGGCCGAGGTGTGTTAGCTAGTGTGTCATTTTCACTGTGAGGAAGAATTCATTTCCAGGAAGCTGAAACACTAGAGCCCTGTCCAGCTTTAGGCAAAGAAAGTGCACAGTGTTGTTGTCTACCCTTGTTGTCTGCCCGGGCACAGTGGACACGATGGGCACCACTTCCGCCTTCATGTGTGACAGCTGAGAGCCAAGAGTACTCATAGTCTTGTGTGACCAGGTCTTTCCAGAGAGTGCATGAAGGCACAGGTCACTTTCTGTTGCTCAGGCTACCCGAACAAGCCCAGAAGTGACATTAGAAGCTTCGTTGAGCCAGTGGCTGCTGCCTTGCTTGGTTCTGAACTTAAGGTAATTATACAGAATCCTTGTGTTTTGGTAGTGATATTGGGGGATTGAGCTCAGGGCCTTTGCATGAACTACACCCCAACATCCCACGCCTTGTCTTTCTTTGAGACAAGATCTTACTAAATCACCAGGAAAAGGCAATTCTTAAGAAACATCTTACCAATCCTTCAGGCCTTATAAGTTAAAATTTCTCTCACAGAAACCCAAGCAGAGAAGCCCTATTTTCTCAGACAGATTTCTTCCCTCTTGTTGAACTCTAAATACTGTACTCCGCTTTCACTCAAAAGGCCCCAGACAATGCCGTCCTCATTATAGCAGAACTTACGGAAAGCTCAGATGTGCTGCTGCTGAAAAAAAGTCAGAGTGTGTGTATTCATGCGCACACGTATTTGAGAAAATCCTTTCCATTTCTGAAATCCCATGACTCATTTTTATGCAAGATTATCTGCTAGGGGAAAAAAAAAAACCCACTTTTTTGGTCATGGTACATTATAGTCGTTTCTAGAAAGGAGAGCATCTCATTTTTGCCATTTTTGGCATGCAGGCTGAATTCATGGAAACAGCACATTTCTGCTCCCCAAACTAAAAATCAACTGAATTTCAGCATGTACGTGTTTAAAGTCCCAGCCCTCTTTCCCAGGTAGCTAGTGATTGCACAAAGAAAATAGACAGGAGAGTATAATGCCTTATTAAACTTGTCTTCTGCCACTGAAAAGTAAAATAATCCAGCCATTATAAATCTGTGGTCCTTTGGGTTAAGTGAATTGTTATTTTCTTTTTTTAATTTTGGGGTGACACCCCATCTTACATACATGAGATACATGTTTGGCGTTTTTGGTTTGAATTTCTGACAAAACAGTGTCTGTAGTTCTTCCCGAGAAAAGTTTTTGTGTATCAGAGAAGGACGAAGAGGCCATTGCTGTCTGTGGAATTCCTCTGCAAGGACACTGGGTATAGTTATTTTTACATTCTGGTGACTATTGTATGTCTTTTGTTGTTTCTTTGCTGTCGTCACCTCTCTTTGCTCAGGATGAAATTGGAATCTTCAAGAGAGGATCCAGGTTTAAGCTGAAATCCCCTGCTACCTGAGAGCTTCAGACCGTAAAATAATTCTGAAATACACAGAGTTGATTCCCTGGTATGAACTAGCAAGCAATTAAAGACTTAGTATTGTATGACAAATAAAGGCTTAGAGGTTTCAGGGAGGGAAGGCTGGCCTCGGTGCTCTAACTAGGGCACCTTTACTGGGTACTGTCTTGCCCAGATGCATCTCAAAGACATTGCTAAATTTCTTCCTGATTTATCAACTGGGAGAAAAGTAAAATTCAACAAGTAAAACATTTTTATCATAGTATGGTCTGAAAGAAACGGTATTTTATTATGTTGGATTTGTGTAATCCAAATCAGGTTAAGAATGTTAACTAATCCATGTCCTTAGTGGCTTTACACAGATACATTGAGAAAATGAATTTCTAATTAGCACAGAAGCACAGAATTTTGTATATATGGGTCTTTTAGAGCAGGGAGTCTTAAAACATTGTTCAGCGTCCTCTGGGAGACCCCAGATCTGTAACATCAAAACCATTTCCTATGTTCACATGTGTATATATGAATTCATATAGTCACAACAGTTTCGATAGTAATATTTCCTAATGAGTGTCTTGTGGAGTTTTCTGTGTTAGCATAACAGATTGAATGTAGAAGTAGACGTGAGAATGCAGCTGTTCTCTATTAAGCAAGACTCACAGAGATTTGCAGAGCTGTAGAATAGGGCCCCTCCTCTCACCTCTATGGCTCTGCGAACATGCTGCCGGCCGGCAGATACACCTGTACCTGGTTAATTTCTTTGACAAACTGTCCTCTTTGAAAAGATGGTGACTATCCATCAGCTTGTGGATAAATAGCACGTATCGGCGGTGTTGGATTAATTTGGATTAAGCTTTAGGAGCCACTGTAATGCGATGCTCCACTTTGGCTCCCTGCCAGCAGCTGTCAGCCTTCCTGATTTGCTCCTGACTTTTATTGGGTTTCTTAGCGCAACAGTTGGAAAGATTTTATCACATACCAGAAAGACCTCTTACAATAATTTACCTAATTTAGTCCTTCACCTTCACCTACCATCCCAATAAATCTTAACTTGGGCAGCATGGTAAGTGCTGAGATTACTTCAAAGCGCAAGGTCCATTTTATCAGAAGGCCACTGGTGGTGTTAGCAAGGCCCCAGGCCTCAGGTAATCAAAACGGTGTATCTGTTTCAAAGCTTACGTGCCAAAACCTCAGCTTTCTCCCCTAGCAAAGTTGGTAGAGCGAGGCAAGCCCACAGTATTTGGCTCCTTTGAACTCCTGGTGGAAAGCAGTTTTTATGAGGCAGTTGTTCTGTGTTAACACCACAGACAACTCCTAGTACGTTTCCCCCAAACATACTTCAAACATCAGTAATGGCGGGGGCGACTCAGGCTATATCATAAAACCCAGGGACTCGGAAAACTTCAAAGGGGAGTAAGAGCAAAAGCTCACCTCGGCTGATGAGGAGCATGGGTCCTGGAATCCCAGCCACAGTTCTCACTGAGTGACACCGGAGGGCCAGGGCCAGCGTCCTCCGTTCCCTGGTCGTCACCAGTTGACCCCAGCAGTACAATTAGGGCAACAATAACTGGCACCTGCCCACCCCCTAAGGCGGAACAGGCCAAATTACCTCGTGTAAAGTGCTTTCTTTCATCGTCCTTCCTGGAAAATGCAAGCCTCAAAGACTTTTTTATGTTTCTGTTTGAACTGTTGGAGCCCCAGCAACTCAGGTTAGCCAATTCTGACTTGTGATTTTCAGATAAAGTTGTTTAATAAGGAAATTAACAGCAGATATGTATTAATTAATCAAGTACTGAATGCCTGCTAAATTCCATGCTTGTAAGAGTTATTTAAGGACTTCAGGTTATTTAAATAATTAAAGAGCTTTGAAGAATCTTCCAGGTTGAAAACCAGCAAGCCATTTGGTTTGTATGTATCTGAATATGCCTAAACTAGACTTCCTTAAAAATACCCTTTATAAGTGATTTAACTTAGTTCTTAAAAACAACAAAATTATATTTGTGTGTGATACTGCTTGTGGGAAGGTGTATTTGAAGGCATTTCTCCCACTTTATTGCCAAACTTATCAGAAGAACCTTTTAAAAATAGTAATGTAATTTTACTAATCGTCTACAAAATTAGCAAAAGATCCTTTGATGTTTCAGTTATTCTTCATAATTTATAAGTATTTAATAAATATCTACTCTGCTTAGTAAGAACAGGGTTTGAAAAAAAAACCCTATCATTTCTTTCATGAATTATTTAGCTATAACGATTTATCTTCTCAAATTACATTTTATCAATGGGGATGGAACTGCAGGGTTTCACAAGTCAGGAGCTCTACCTGCCCTCTTCCATTTCTGTTGGACAGGACCTTGTTCAGTTGCCCAGGCTGGCGTCCAACATGTGGTCTTCCTGCCTCAGCTTCTGGAATTACAAGTGTGGGCCACTGTGCTTGGCCAGTCAGGCTCTGACAATGTCTGAAAACCTAGCCCTGCAGTCTCCTGCGCCAGCCTCTGTCCCCAGTGGGTGTGGCCTAAGAAGCAGTCCCTTGCCACACTTGGCTGTTTCTTTAGTTTGGAGGTGCCTGCCCAACAGTTCTAAAACAAATGAATGAATCGATGTACATGGTGCTGCTGCTGGTTTTCCTTTTTTTCCCCTTCCCTTTTTGAAACTGAGGATTGAACCCAGGCTATGAGGCCTCAACACTGAGCTAAACTCATAACCTTTTTTTTTTTTTTTTTTTTTAATATTGAGGTAGGATCTTGCTATATTGCCCAGGCTGGGGTCCAGCTTGTGGTCTCTTGCTTTAACCGCCGGGTAGCTGGGATTATCTAAGTGTGCACCGCCGCTCCCAGCTCTGCTGCTCTTCCATGACCTCATGTGACTTTCTGTTGTACTGCGTGGTCCTGTCTGCATTTGTCAGTATAGTCATGTCACCTTTTCTGATGAAAGTTTTTATATTATTATGACTACATAATACTCATAGTTCCTTTTTTAGCTGTTTTCTTTCCCCCTGCAGTTGGCAACTGCTTTTAGTATGTTTATTTGGTTTTCTGTTTACGTGTTTCTGATTTGTCCCTAAATGTTTAGGCACTTCAACTTTTTATCCCTGGAATTCATTTCTTTTTCATTTCTCTTTTTTGCCTTTTCCTTTCTTTTTAGCACTGTCTGCCTCTTCATGCATAAACGCTTCTGTGTGTTTAAAGTGATTTAGGTGATGTAGTGGTTTTCTGGTTTTTCTTGGAGATTCTTCCCCTAGCACGGTCTCTCCTGCTGCTTCGTCTCCTGACTCCTCTCTGAATCCGGTACAAAGCTGTCACTCAGACACAGCCTTGAGCTGCTTCCTTCCCTGTCTGTATTTGTCTTGTCTTTTCCTGAACAGAAGCAGTGCTCAGACACTGGGTGGTTCTTACCCTGCTTACTCCCATTACCAGCCAGCACTGAGCGGCTGCCTGGGCACGCCCTGGGGTCTCTGAGAGCCAAGTGGGGTGACCAGGCGGGGCCTGCTGACCTGGCCTTTGAGGGGGAGCAGACTGAATGGGCCACTGAGAGCCCCCTGCTTAGTGCTTCCCTGCAGACTTCTCCCCACTCTGCTCTCTCACCACTTCACACCTCACATGTGCCTCCGTTGCTCTCCCTCCCCAGGCCTTAGTGCCCTGTTGTTCCAAAATGCAGTCTGTGACTTCACTCCCTCGGGCTTTGATTTCTGCACCAGATATCAGTTCAGTTTTCAGCTTGTAGAACACTGTTGATAACTTTATTCTTTTGCGTTCAGGCCTTTGTATCTTGTTGCTCTTACTTTAGCGGACCATCTGGTCTAGGTCTAGCATATTAATGAGAAGTCCTCTAATCTAGACATTCAGGAATTCATCCATCCTTGGTACTCTTTCCCCTCCACCTCCCAGTAGCACCTGTGACTGACAGTCACTTCGCTGAACTCTATATAGCCGTTATTTCTGTCACAGCAGTCTTCATACGTTTGGTGGTACTACTAAGCAGTAATGACACTGTTAGCATTTGTCATCTTTTCCTGTGGCCCAAGCATGGCTCTGCAGCTCACATATATTCTCTCATTTCGGATGGCATCTACATGGGCAGGCTCAGCTGTTCATTCCCAGGAAGATTAGGACGACATCTGGTGAGAAGCTCCCTCCAGTCCTGACCCCAGCTCTGGGTCTGGTATTGGGCTTTAATCTCTGTTTCTGTATGTTGTGAAGAAACAGATTGAGAAAGATCTCAGGAACATGAAAGAAATAGCAAAGCCGACAGTAGTGACATGGCCCTGTCACCACCCATCGTGGAACCATAAAAGCTATTCAGATGGACCAGCAGCTGGTGAGCGACTGTCCTTAGATCCTGGGTGCTGATGGGTGTCTTGTAGTTTTCAGGGGAAGTTGCTGAAAGTTTTCTTATCATGACACTCCAAGGGCAAGAGGTCTTCCTTCAAAGAGAAGTGCTTGTTCCAAAAAGAGATGTGGAAAGAACATAAAATCACTGGTTCTCCCCCGGTACTAGAGGGGTGATGTGACAGACAATGTAAAAAAAAAAAAAAAAAGAAAAAGTACACATTTGCAGGACTCGGAAGGGGCTCCTTGGCCTGGCCTGTCTGCCCGTGTGATGTGTGGGTACAGGGGCCTGCGTGGGTGTCTGCATTGAGTTAATGTCCTGCTGTTTTCTAGCCGTGACCTGCAACAGGTGTTTGCCTCTTAGTGTCTCCAAGGTGAGATCCCTTCGACTCATGTGCAGTAGGGATGATGGTGCCTCCTTGGTGGGTAGTTACAAGTGTTTAATTCTAGAATGTGTACAGAGCAGTGAGCCTGGCACGGAGGGTGCGGTTCAGGCGCAAGAAGTGGAGTTCCTGTCAATACTCTTTCCCATGTAGAATGGTGAGCGAAAATGAAATAGGAATTGTGCTTTTGTGCCCTGTCCCCGAGATCTGGCTGCCCACTTGCTGGACTGTCAGGCCTGAGCATTCAGATCCTTTTCTGGGCTCCCTGCCTTGCCATCTTCCTCTTTCCCTCAAAATCAACAGTTTGCTCAGGCCCTGGACCTGGCTGGAGCTGCTGGCTCAAGGCACTCACCTGGGCGCTGCGCCTGAGTGAGGAGTCCTCTGGAGAAGGTGTGCAGAGGCCATGGCCTTGCTCTGAACCCGGTCGCAAAGAGCAGGTGATTCCCAAACTATTGTTAGTGTCTGTTGTAAATGACATGCCTCTGGGTTCGAGCAGAGTTCAGCCAAAAGCCCCACATGACGTGGAGATCTCCTGGAGCCAGGTTCGTCGGGTAAAACTTATGTAGCGCTTGTCTCCAAACATTGGCATTTGTTGTCTGGCGAGGGTAGGACGGCGAGAATGATGGCGTGCTCACAGAAAGGAGGATGGGCCCTGCGACCTGGAACAGCTGACAGGCTGTGTTTAGGCCACTGTTGCTCTTCCAGCTCTTTTGATAAACAGCCTTAAAAGCATTACGTGGTTTGGAAAGCATCCTTCAGAAATGGTTATATTTTCCAGACACATGGCAGCCTGCAGCTCAGTGCTGAAGGGCCTTGAACTGCCTGTTGGACTCCCCTTCATCGGGGCCGTTGTAAGCACTGAGGGCCTATCTATCTAACACCAGGACAGTCTCCTAACAATATTGACAGAGTTTGGACTCCTCAATATATGTTTACCAAAAAAGTACTCAAGTTCAGGAGTAAGAGTTTAAGAGGAAAAAGCTCTCTCATGTCTAGCTTAGTGTGATGGTGTCTTTAAAATGTTTCTTTCATCATGCACCCTTTATTTTGTGATTTCTGACTGATGAAAGGAAGAGATAATTCTGGATTGTTGTAGTGCCTTGAGCCTTTGAAAATGAACTTTCTCTTAAGTTATAGAAAAGTTCACTTCCTGATTCATGTACGACCTCGTCCTCCCATTTGTCCAACTTCCAGAAATGTAACACCCCTGTTGGCTTTTGAGCCTCGAGTTCTGGGCGCGTTTGGGCAAGGGAGGGAATTGTCAGGGAGCAGCCTGCAGACTGGAGTTGCTTGGGGCTTAGACTCACCTGGTCACATGGTAAGTGCCAGGTGCTCAAGTGAAAGATTCTCCAAAAGCTGCATCAGAGTCTAGTGTACCGCTATCAGAGGTGTGTTGTACCACAGATGTAAATGTAGGGTAGGGTCCATAGTTTTATTTTTATTCACAAGATGCAGCGGTAGAGACTTGCAGGAGATGGGAACACCAGAGTAATTTTTATGTTGAAGTAACGGCAGTTCATATTCTTTCAGTCTGGCAGTGCAAGATCAGTTCCTCCTCGACTCATATCTCTTTGATCAAAATAAGCTATCTGGATGTTCCTGTCAAGTACTGGCCTCAGCTTGGCCTTTGGCAAGAGAACACATGGTGAGCCATGAGACTGAACCTGAATCCCACGAGACTGACCCCACTTTGCTCTGTGGACTTGTGCAGATGGCTTTTGTCCCCTCCATGGGTCCTTGTCTCCCAGTAGAGGAGTGTTATGTGTAAGTGGCATAGTCAGTAATATGCTCTGCAGCTCCCTAGAGGGGTGTCACCGAGAGGGCTTCTTCCCAGGGCTGGCTTTGCCACCAGCACTCAGCTGGATACCGGGATAAAGAAAGCCCTTGTAGGACATACAAAACTTGATAATGTTTTCTAAAAATAAAAAAGCCCTGAGCTAATCTGAGGCCATGTTGTACTTAAAATACTCCTCGGCAACTTGTGGCTCTAGTCCACCCCCAGATGGACTTAACACCATTCAGTTTGGTTATTTAACCCCCCAAAGGGTTGAGTCAGTGGCCAGCCCTGCCTGTGACTGCTTCAGCCCTCTGATGTTGCCTCTGGGAAAACCACAGCACAGCCTGACCTGGCAGGCTGGCCCATGCAGATGGAGTGCACCTCGCCAGCCCGTGCACAGCCCGTGTCCAGGGAGCTGTTGGGAAAGGACCACCACCCAGGTGCTCCCTCCTGTGGAGGGATTTGAGTGTCCAAAGCTTCTTTTTAGCTTTTGGCCAAGAGGTCAAGTTGAACCAAAACAACACCCTCAAACATTTTGCACAAGAATATTTGTATGTAGTATTAGAAAACAAATCCTGAGACATACTTCCTTTTAGTTTCTGACCTGTGTCAGTTTAGTGTTTTTTATTCACTGACTGTCCACAGTCTGTGGCCCTCGAATACGTATATAGCACGGTAGCTCCTGAGGTTGTAGGAGAGAGGTGTGGGCTGCCGTGAGTCCCCTCCCTTGCCGTATCTCTCAGCTGCTGCCTTCAACTGTAAGCAGCATGTCCTTAGGTTTTCAGAGTCTGGCCTCCTCATATACCTATGATTTTGTGTTCCTGGAGTTTTGTCATAAAAGTGATCTTAAGATAAGAGAGACCAGCAGGAAGTAGGTCACTTGAGTTTTCAGTCATTATTGGAATGATAGAGTCAGGGTAGGCCCAGCTTTTTAGATTCTAATGTAACAATGCCTCTGGGCTAACTATGGGTCAAAGTGAGCACACACCCAGCACTTAGTGGGGCCTGTGTTCACTTAGGCATATTACCAAGGCCTGAGTGAATGGGCATGAAGTGCTATGTCGGGAGTCCTAGGACCTCGCAGATGTGAGGGGTTGTGATGACTGAAGTTCACTCAACTCGGCATGTGACTGATGAGACAGGTTGAGTGACTGAATATTTTCCTTGAGAATTGCCTGAGTGAGGCTACCTTGTATATTCTTGTTTCCTGGCTCAAATAGTTTGCTGAAATACTGTATTTTCAACAAACAGAATAAATAGTGTACAATTATGGCTGTAAATGCCAAGTGATCTGTGATCCAGTCATCTTGTAGTACCTCCTGTCTACCTGCAAGGAAGGTAGGTGCTTTAAACTTTGGGATGACAAATTCATAGTTCCTCCTCCTCTAAAGATCAGCACACAGGCAAGACAGTTCCACGTTTTGTTGTGGAGAGAATGCCAGAATATATTTATACTTACATTCAGAAATAGCTGGGTTACCTGGAATGAGGAAGCCCAACTTTACAGCTTAGATGAAGCAGGGTCCGATTTAAAACAGACTCCTGGCTTCACTGGACTCCATCTACTTCCGCCCAGGACTTGGGGTGGCTGTGGACCTGCAGTGGCTGTGATGGGCCTGGACCTTCTGCTAGCACTGTTCCAAGAAGGCTGAAGACGTGGCAGGTGCCGCAGGGGCACCATCTGTCTTGAGTGGGTTTGAGTTTGGTTTCTTTCTGTCTGTTCCTCCTACATTTTCTCTTTCCGGTGCTTACACATTGGTTCAAAGAGTTCTAGTAATAATTCTAGACTTCCCGAACTCAGCCCAGTGGCCTCATTATATAGTGGCCCACCAGAATACAGAAATGCACTGTGAACCACAGCCTCGAGACTGACCCTGAGGCAGCGTGGGCTCACTTCCGGATGGGGTCCCATTCTACAGCACCGTCCATAGTGAGCTGCAGACATGCCTCTCGGGAGCCAGGCCAGGGTGCCTGCTTGCTGGGGTGCACACTGAGACCAAATAGATGCTTGCCAGTGCAGGCCCATTGGTGAGCACTTTGTATGCTCATCAGATACACTGACGATTTGGAGGGAGTACACGTGGGCTGATTCTATGCATCTAATGCTTGAAACTTTTTTGACTCTGTAAGACCAAATGCCCCACAAGCACCTCCTTCCTACACACGGGTATACCTGCATTCAATATGGGGCTTGTCTTCCACTTTGGTAACCAAGGTTCAAAAAATAAAAATTTTTTTTCACTTATTTTGTTTTGGTATTAAAAATAAGAACAGCTGGTAGTTGGCATTTGTCTCCTTTCTCCCATGGGCCTGGACAGCTAGAATGGGCTGTCGTTGTAGGTCTTCTCTTCATGCCTTCGTTGTACCATGGCCCCCAGAAAATCCACAAGGTACAGTGTAGGTGCCCTGCAGATCACAGTGGCTGTTTCTTGGGAAGTCTTGTCAGGGATCAGACTGAAGATTGTGCTTCCCAAGAACAAAGTGAGATCGTACAGTCAAGAGCAGTGCGGGGCCTATATATAGAGGCCCAAGGCCTGCTGGGATGGGGTTTTACATTCGTCTGTCCTTTTGCCCTTCCACTGAACTCTTTTCATTTCAGTCATGAGCAAACAGTCAGAGCCTGAACTAACAACCCTGCAGTCCTGCGAAGCACGGCTCGCTTACAGTACCGAACAAAGGGAGGGAGGGCCTCGTGGGCCAGCCCAGGCCGAGGAATGCGACTTCAGGGTTCTGCTCCATAAATTTAACCAGCACGACGAAAAGGAGATAATATGAGCCTTCGTGATGATCTGAAAGGGGGAGGCTCTGTGTCCCATTGATTGCGGTCTGGCCCAGTGCCAGGCCCAAGCCTGACCGACAGTTGAACCATATCGTTAAGGCGTGTAATACAGCTCGAGTCTTGTACTGCCGCCAATGAGTACATATCCACAGGGCAAAAGTTTATGAAGAGTTGAGGCTGTCCTGTTTAACCCTCTCACACTGCATGTAATAGACCCGGCTGCCATTCAGAACTTGCCCATCTGAGGTCACCCAGGGAAGCCTGTGCTCCTTTCCTTCCAGCAGCTTCTACAGGGCTGGGGAGGGGAAGGAGCGTCGTCTCAAGGGGTTCCTTCGGGAGAGGGGTCCCCTCAGGAGGAGTGTAGCACAGTCTGCCTCCGTCAGCCCCCCCCCCCCCCCCCCCCCCCCCCCCCCCCCCCCCCCCCCCCGCCTCCAGAAATGGGACACCGTGGTGCTTTCTTCAGAGTGGCTCTCTGTTTGCAGTATAATGTTGCTGAAGGAAACGGGGTTGCCACAACAGGAAACCTACCCGTCTCTGAGGAGGCTGTGCTGGTGGCAGAGGTGGTTGGAAGCTGACATAGAGCAGTCTGGTGGAGTTGCTGGGGCTCGGGATGGTTCTTGCTCCCTTTCTTGCCACCTGGTGCTTGAGGGCTGTGAGTGGCCCCGCTGTCTGGCTGGTTGCAGCTAGGCTGATGGCTAACACAGAGCAGGTGGAAGGCTGTTCCGAAGCACCCCAGGAGCCGGGATGTTCCTGCAGGAACTCTGCGCCCTCACCAGGCAGGGCATGAGGAAGTAGGCATGGTGTCCCAGCAGGCCTGCTGCAGCCTGGCTCTCAAGCAGATAGGCAGGTGGACAAAGATTTAGCTTAAGTACTATCAAGAAGAATGGCCTGCCTTATCCAGGGAACCCTAGGAGGAAGGTGGGCAAGGGAGTTTCATGTCATCAGCCCATCACAGACCTTGGCCAGACCGGTGGCCACCCAGGCAGCCAGGTTCCTGTTATTTCCAGTGTGCCATGCATGCATCTGTAGTGGACCTAGTGTCTTAGGGAGACATACACTCTGCATGGTGACAATGTGGAGAGGAGCCAGGGTTTAGACGCTGGCAGCTTGAGGGCAGAGCACCTGCTCCTGGTAGCCATGCTGCATCAGGTCCATCCCTTGGTCTCTCTGGCCCAAAGATCCGAGTCAGATGTGAGGCTTCTTGCCGGGTCTTCAATCGAGAGGACTTCCCTTAGATTTTCAGATATAAAGAGGGGGAATCAGGCGACTGCTGGTGACCATGAGAAGGTGGTTAGAAAGACAAGATGCAAGTGCATGTCGGGGAGGGGAGGAAGGGTATCAGCTTGTGCTCTCCTAGTGTGAAGGATACTGGTTGCACTGAGAACGGTATGAGGAGCACACCATAGCTGGAAAACTGGGAAGGTCTCTTGGCTGGAGGGAGGCTTCTTTGGGTCAAGCAGCACCGTGGCTGAGCTTGGGAGGCCCTGGCCTTTTAGGACCAGGGTACAGCGAACCTGGTCCCAGAGCTCTGTGGCCTGAGTTGTGCTGCCTCCAGCGCCTCCCAAATGATGAACCTCTGTGGGCTCGCAAGTTCAGATTCTCTCCCACCTTCACAACATGGCAGTGACGCTTCTGGCCCAGCCTTGTCTCTGCTCTGCTCCCCAGTCACCTGGGACCTCCAGCTGTCCCACAGGAAGCCTCTGTAGCAGAATGTTCCAGCTCAGTTTGCTAAGGATATGCTCAGCGTGCAGTGCCTTCCCCCTTGGAGGCCAAAGACAACTGGCCTTGGTGCAGCGGGGCCTGGACAGAATGCTGCCAGAGGTAGGAGAGACGGCGCTGGCCAGCCATGAGACTGCTGGATCCTACGTACCCTATGCATCTGTGGTCAGGGTGTTTAACAAGCCTAGAAATTGGTCCTGGTAGAGTCCAGGATGGCGGTAGCTTACCACTGGCCTCCACTACTGATTGCTAAGGTCAGGCTTGGTTCTGATAACTTGGAGCAGAGCACCTGTTGGAGTTCCCTTCACATGTATTGGATCTCAGCTTGTAGGAAGCCATTCTGCTCCCCTTTGGGACTTTTTATATTTTTGGTTCAGCGTCCCAGTGACTAAAGATGCTGTGAGATAGCAGAGGCTCCACTCACCGAGGCTTATACTCTTCTGCAAAGACCTTAAGACAGCAAGAGCTCTAAAACCCTCCCAGTATATTGTGTATTGTGCAGAAGGAAGCCTGTGCCAGCTACCTGGAGCTAAACAATCCTTTAGGAAGGAAACAGTGAAAGTCAGTGACTGAGAAGTCGCCTCTAGCTTCCCATGTCACCCCCGTCAACAGGAGAGTGGTTCTAGGCTGCCTGCCTCCCTGCCCCCAGGGAACTCGGCCTCGCGCAGCTGGGTGATCGCCCTTGATGGCCCGCTGCTCTGGGATATGTGAGTAGAAAGGAGCCCTCAACTGGGGGAATGGCAGGGATGGAGATTTTTATGTCCCTTGTTAAGGAGAAGAAGTGGACAGATTCCTGGCTGCACCTGCTTCTCCCTGAGGCCTGGGGAAGCTGGCATGGGGAGCAGAGCCAGTTGCTCACTGCCCTGTTCTGCTCACACAGAGTAGGAGCTGTGGTGCACAGCAAGCCCGTTGGGAAGGTTCACGTTGGGTGTGAATGGTGCCTGGTGCCGGATCTGGGGAACTTGTGTGTACTGCTCGCCTGTCTGGCAGGGTCTAGCATCTTTCCTTCTACTTCACTGTCTCCAAACAAATGTGTAGTACATTTAAAAAAAATTTTTTTAATCTTATTTATTTATTTATTTATTTGGGACAGTGTCTCACTGTAGAGCTTGCACTCATAGTGATCCTCCTGTCTCAGCCTCCTCAGGACGGGGATTACAGGCACGTACCACCATGCCTGACTTCTGTGGCTGGCACTGTGTGTGGGAAATAGTATTGGGGATCAAACCCAGGTCCTTGTGCTTGTCGGGCAGGCTCTCAGAGTGTAAAGCCGTCTCCCCAGCCACGTAATACATTTTTTTTTTTTTTTTTT
>PVJA010013286.1:0-50004 GCA_004027025.1 Myocastor coypus | reverse complement strand
GGATTTGGGGAACTGGGGTGAGGGGTGGAGCCAAGGTTGGGGGGCTGGGTGGGGAGGCCAGAGCTGGGGTTGGGGGGTCGAGGCAAGGGTGAGGGGGCTGGTACTGGGGTGGGGGGGAGCCAGGGTGTGGAGGCGAGGCCCGGGGGGAGGCCTGGGGCCCTGCGGCGCTACCCCCTCGCACCCCGCCCCTCCCAGCCCAGAACACACGCACCCTGCCCAAGCACTAAGCCAGCCCAGCTTTCAGGTGTGCGCCTGTGCATGCGTGCTTATGTGCTCTTGCGTGTGTGGCCTGAGAATGTCTCACTGGAGCCCTCTTCCTTCTGGCAATGTCCTAGAGGTCATTTTATATCAATATTTGACAGAGAAAGACAGAGAACTTTCCCACTCGTGGATCCAATGAACCAGAACAGTAACCCTGTTGGCGAGGAGAGGGTCAAAGGAGCGTGTGTCACGTTTCTTACTGTAACATCTGCTCGTCGTCAGGCAGAGCGGGACGCTCCCGCACGTGCTCCCAGCCTCTCCTACGTTCCTGGCCTTGGTGACCACGCCTTCCAGGAGCATTTCTGTGTAGTTGCCAGCGTGTGGCCACTGTCTGTCCTGGCGAACATCGCATCTGCTTATTAATGCGGGACCACTGAGGACCTTTCTAGAATGCTGAGTGCTGACAGAGACGAAGGGAAAGCACGTGCAGTTTGAGTCTGCGGTACAGGACCCCGGGGCTCAGTAAGCGTGAAGCTTAGGGTGCACTCGGGCAGCTTGGGGTTCGGCCAGGCCCTGCTCAGAAAAAAACCAAAATAAAATAGAAAGGCTCAGTGGAAAGGCCCTGCGTGCATCCCCAGCACTGAAGAGAAAAGATGCCCTCAGCCCTCAAAGGCTTTTTGTTAGAATTATGTCAACATTTACCATATGATAAATATTTAATATTAAGGGTAAGAAAAGCACAGACACAAGTAGCTCCTGTTTAGCCCCCAACAGCCGTATTCCCGCGTTAGGGCTCGGTATAAGGCAGGGTGATTTCAGACACCGACAGCACCATCTGCTAACTCTGTGAGCAAGGGCATTGATACCATGGTTCAGGTCTTGGTTTTGTTCTTGAATAGAGCCAGTCAGATAACTCGAAAGCTGCTGTGAAAGCGGGGCAAAACGCTGCAGCCCGGGCACATCTGCTTTCCTACACAGTCTCCTGCAGAAGACAAAAGACAGGCACCGCCACACGCCGCGACCTGATGACAGTGGCCGACGGAGGGCACGTTCCCTGGGAGCACGCGGAAGTGGAAGGACACCCGCCCAAGGGAACGGTAGAGGCGAGGCCCACGCGCTCTCGCTGGCTCAGCTCAAGCTCCAGCAGGTCCTGGGGATGGAGGCCCTTCAAGATAGCTGTGTCTGTCCTTCCCACTGTGACCACGAGAGGGCGGAGACGCTGCAGTGCGGTCACTCAGGGTAGAACATGGCAACTGGCACTGGTGATGTGGCAGGCAGTGACCCCGAAGTCAGCAGTTAATTTTAAGTCTTGAGGCTTCCAAAGGCATTTCCAGCACGCAAGTGTGCGCCTGCACGTGCTGCGTATGCGTGCGCGTGTGAAGGGTGAAGGATGCTACCGCGCAGCTGCGGAGGGTCATGGGAGGGAGCCGGAAGTGGCTGTCCAGGTCCTCCACAGGGCTCCTTGTGCCATGGTGGGTTTCACAGCGGGCAGCATGCCAGTCCGTGGCCACTCACCCTGGACTTCCCTCGTGAGGAGTTGGGGAGACCCCAGAGCAGCCCTGTTCGTGGGCCTGACGCCATCTGTCCTAGGAGCAGGGTTTGCACTGCCCCGGCCAGCCAGCTCTAAGGAACCCCGTGTTGCACCTCCGGGGCAGCCCTGCACCCTTGCCTCTGCTCCCCTCACCACCTAGTCACTCGCTCTGGTCCCCATGGCCACACCTGCCCTCTGAGGCAGTCTGCAGCTCCGCTGACACTCTTAAATTGAGGCTGCCTTTGAAACACTTGCATCTCACTCCACAGCGCATGTGCATACACGTGGCTGTACGTGTGCGCGTGCGCGCTGACGCCGCCTGGCCTGCTTCTCGTCCTCACTCAGTCTGTCTCTTCTGCACATTTCCATTTTCCACAGAAGCCCCTTTTCTTTCCATCTGATAACATTTGTTGGTTCGTTTCAACCAGCATCTCTAAGATGTGTCTTATACATAGGCTCTTTTATTTGTCTTTTTGAGACGTGGTGTTGCCACAAGCTCAGTTCAGGCTGGCCTCGAGCTCACTTTTATAGCCTAGGCTGGTCTCAAACTTGCACTGATCCTCCTGCCTCAGCCTCCCAAGCGCTGGGATTACAGGCACGCGCCACCACGCCTGGCTCCCGGAGGCAATTTTTTCTATTAATAAAATTATTAATAGATAATAGACTTATTTTTGTTAAGAAAACCCCTGTATCTCCAGGGGCTTGTCACACTGCCCCTCCTGCTTTCCTAATCCCCTACCTCTGTCCCTTGCATCTCAGTCACCTAACTCTCACAGGACCTGCACATCCAGGATGCCACAAAATTTTGCCAACATTTCCTCATCATTCACCAGCCTTGGCCTCTCATCCCTCAGGGCAGGCTCCGGCTCAGTCTTGGCCTCTCATCCTTCGGGGCAGGCTCCGGCTCCGGGGCAAGCTCCCGGCTCTCCCTTCATCCTCCCTTCCAGGCAGGTCCACTCCTTGTGCCTCAGGGCCTCTACCCTTGCCTCTAGCTCCAGGGACTCCCCTAAGGAGGGCTGCTTCTCAGAACCAAGAGTCCTCTGGTGGCAGACTCCCTCAAATTCCAGAGGAAGGACGAATCCCTCAACCGTCACGGCTGTCAGCCCTCAAAACCGTACCGGTGGCATCTCCTGTGGGCACCTGTCAGTAGTCCAGTGTTATGGTTTGTGTGTAGTTGTCCCCCAAAGCTTCCCATAAGTCATAGAGCACATGTGGCTGGAGGAGCAGACAGTGATGTAAGGGGCGGGGCCAGAGGACCAGGGCGGGGCTCAAGGGGCGGGGCCAGAGAGGTGCAAACTGGTAAACTGACAATGCTTCCTGTGGCCTAGTAGCCTCTGTCCGAGCTAAGGAGCAGATCATCCTGGACTTGCTATGTAATTCAGGCTGCTTTAAACTATGGAACCTCCAGTAAGTGTGAGCTACACAAACCTTTCCTTCCCTTATTTTGAGTGTTGGGTATTTGTCCCAGCAAGGAGAAAAGAGTATCTGATACACCCACCATGACTTTTCTGAGGCATCTTTCCCTTCCATTGCGCAAACATTTACTCAGCTTCTCTCTTTAAAGCTCTCTTTGTGCGTCTGCTCCTGAACTGGAAACTTACTGATACCTCCATTGTTTACACAAGCAGAGGAAAACTGCTGAGCTTGACAAATCCCAAAGCTCTAGACCACAAACAGCTGAATGGAAGCCGTCCAGCAGGACTGTAGGAGGACTGTGTTTCTAGAGATGAATGCGTTTTCTGTAAGAAGCTCTCAAATCAGAGTGCTCGCTACCACAGCATTCAATACAAATTAGTAAACTATATCTGGGATGGCATGGAAGACCAGCCTGAAGCTTAAGATTGCCATTTATCATAGTTTCTGAACTATTTTCAGAAGCTTAATGCTTCACAGATGCTAAAAAGGACAAAGATGGGTCTGATAAGTCAATGTTCCATTCCAGCCAAGTGGAAACCGCACCCAAGCTGATCTGGCAATAAACACAAAAAGCAGGACATCACTGGATGGAAGTGTGGGGTCCAGGACACAGTGCTGTGGAGTGACATTTTACATACACAGGCACACACAGAAGTTGGTACTCCGTATTATATTCATGAACTGCCTCAGTGAAAAAACTGTCGCCGTAAATAATCATTTTAATGACACTCTTGTTTTATGCTCTATTTATAAGCTTGTTTTGCTTTGGATGAACTTATTGCCTATTTGAATAAAAGCTGGAAACATGGGAATGTGTGTGCTGCTTCATGGAGCTTCTCGCGTGTGCCGAGTCCACGTGTCCGGAAGACACCGGAAGTTAAGGGTAGGTACTAGGCCTCCAGCACACTTCTAGGATCAAAGTTTCCCTTCGGGCTTCTCACAGTCGCTCCCTGCAAGAAGCTCCTCTTCCAGGGCCCATTCTGGTCCTTTCCTTTCTTTTTCTTAGTGAATGTTTTTCTATTCTGTACATAAACGCTGTATTAAAAAAGGGAGAAAAATCCTTCCAGGCTTAAACTCTCACTGTCGTCATAATCACCTCCCTCGCAGCGAACAAAGGTCTACTGCTTCCTTCTGTAGCTCAGTAACACTCGGGTTTGTAGCATATAAACCACTATTTATATTTAAATTATTGTTCCTTGGAATTTTCATCCCTGTAAGCATATAATAAGTTCACAAAGGGCAACATCCCTACCCCTTCATTCCTCTGTTCTACAATGAATAAATCGCTCAGAGCACAGAGGTGCAGCTCAGGGCTGCCGTGTGCTCAGGGCTGCCGGCGTGCAGCACAGCGGGGCATGCCTGCAAGTGTGTGTCTGAACACTATGCACACTGTTGAGGTGATCTAATCATGATGTAAAGCAGGAGGAAGCCAGCCCGACTCCAGGAGCAGGGTGTACTGCGAGGGGGGCTGCTCCCAGAGCAGGGCAAAGGGGCTTGTGGACACTGCTTGCATGTGAAGTCCTGGTGTCCACCCGCTCCATGCCTGTGGCTCTGCACTGTCTCTGTGGCTCCTGGCAGGGAGTTAAGCTAGAAAGACAGGGAAGTCCTCTGGCCTGGCTGTGGGCACAGGGCAGCCATGTTTGCCAAAAGAAAACCAGAACAAACCAAATGCAAAGCTTCAACCGTTGCAATCAGGGAGGCTCAGAATATCTAAAGTCTGGTATAAAAATCGGCCTTTCTTTCATCACCCAAAGCTCAATTTTGAGAAACACTATTGTATGAGAGGGTAAATGTACATGGGTGACAACACAGATGCAGAATCGTGACGGCATGGGGACTGTCCCCTGGTACCTCTTTGCAGGCGGCAGATGCTGCCCATCTCAGAACTTTGGCCTCTCCTCCTGCTGCGGTGAGTTCACATTATAAAGCCAGGACTAAGAGTTACTTTACCCATCCATCTGGAGGGCCATGCCTGAGGGGGTTTAAAACATCTTGAAAATTAACTGTGTCTCTATGGACTGTGAAGATCTGAAAGTAAAAGTGACTTAGGAATTTGTATGTGCGCAGCCGGCTGTGCTTTCACCGTGTCTGTAGCCCAGATTTCCTTGGTCAGGAAGATGGTACAAAACGTATCGTGTCCACCAGACTCTTGTGGGCAATCACTGTGATTGCAGAACGTCTTACTAGAAATGGTTTTGATATTCCTAGCTCAAAAAGATCGATTCAATGTGTTCTATAATGTCAAATAAAAAGTAATTGCTCAAAGAACTCTACACATCTGGTAACTGGTCAGGAAGAAGCGGCGAAGCCACGTGCATCATGCACATGGTCCTACTCTTTGCTTGGGGAACAGGCAGGCGTTGGCCTCTGAATGTTCAGTTCAGAGCATAACTAATGCCGAAGTCAGACTAGTAAAGAAATAGCAACCAGCAATTACATATTTATGTTTTGTTGGCTTATGAGCCTGTCTTCAATGCATAGAAAGACCGACCTGCAGAAAATACATCTAATACAACAGCATAAAATAAATATGTCCTGTGCTAGACCCATTTTCTAATGTGAACCTGACGTATAGTAGGCACACTTATCCAGGAGAAATAGGGCAGTAATTTAATATCTTATTTTAGGAGAGTTATCACTGTATGTAAAACCATTTGGAAAAGGAAACCTACTTTTGACACAAGAAGATTCTGAAAAATCATGATAAAAATTTGAGGCAAAAATGTAATGTTCAAATATTAAACATATCCAGGAGATATCTGGGACGTGTATATCAAGATGGATTAATATCTAAAAGATGCACATCATTTCAAGTGAAGAAAGAGAACAAATGGGTAAATGGAAAGTGGATAAGCAGGCAATTCAAGGGCTTGGTAAGCTTAGTAAATTCCTAAACGCTCAGCCAGTACTCAAGTTCACATGGAAATTTTAGAGACAATAATTTTTAAAAGACATGAGAGAGGAGATAATAGCAGACCTTGGGGAGCATGCATAGAGGGGCAGCAGAACCTGCCCGACTGGCTCTGAGTGCAGAGCCGGACAGCACTGTGCTTAGGTTAGGAAGGCTGCGACGGGGGTGACAGGCGTCACGCAGGAGCTCCGTGGAGCGGGGGCTGCTCGCAGCAGTGGCCACAACAATGTGACGGAAGGACCGAAGGACACTGGGCACTTACTCCTCACTCCTGGGAATGCTGAGTTAAGAGCAATGGACAGGGATGCAGGCTGTGGGCTGCTGTTGAGCAATGAGAGGCGATGAGACTGACCCGGGAGGAGGAAGAGGTCCCGCCCGGCATTTAACAGTAGGAAGGAGGAGGTGCAGACGTCAGCCTGGACATCTCCAACCGTTACCATGGACACATGCAGAGACGTAGAGAAAAGAGGTGCAGGAAAAATGGGGTGAAGCGAGATGAGCGTGGCTCTCGTGACAATGTGCCACAAGCCAAGTTGGATGCGACCTAAACGATATAAAAAATGTATCAAATGGTCAAGCACTGACGGTGATTCATCCAGATGGCAGACACTGACAAAAGTTCTGCAAACTGCAGTACGTGGTTCCTGGGTAAACCCTGAGGGGACCTGACTGACCTTGTCAGATACAAAAGCTACATATTTTTTGTGATATAGGTCTTACTTTATCTTGGTCTTAGCCATCCAGCAGAAAAGTCTAACCATGAGGTACAAAAAGGAAAGCCATATTAATATGCTGAGTTGTGAAAGGCTCAAGTCAACAGCTTCCGATAATGCCAGATGAGCTGATAACCAACCCCTACTGTTATGGACTATTGGGCTATATATATATATATATATATATATATATATATATATATATATATAGCTACTTTCTCTTTGTGCAGTGAAATGAAAGATCTGTGCTAATGATGTTTAGACAAGAAACTATGTCTGCATCTTGTACTCTGAACAACTATGATGAAGACATTATGTAATGTATTAAGTATTGTAAAATAATAATAATAATAATAATAATAATAATAATAATAAAATGTACCAAATGAAGCAAAAAGCAAGAGCAAAACCAAACAAATTAGGAAGAACCTGTTTTTTGCTAATGATTAGCTTGTTCTAGCAACAAATTAAGGGCGTGTCTTCAACCTGCTTAAGCTGTAGTACACTATAATTACAGGATCAGAGCATTTTAGAAACCCTATCAAAAATATACAAACCTAAGTCAAATGTTTATTTAAAATTTCCATAGGCAAAGATGTCAGAATAAAGTGAAAATCAGATGAAAAAAAATTAAAGCAAATGTAACGTTCAAACGCCAAATTCGATTCCATAAGGCAGCGCACAATGATTACAGTTGAAATACATGCTCAACACTAATTTTCCTGTGATTACAGGAATAGAAAAGGGTGAAAAATTCCAAGATTGAAGATCCTCACACTGACTTTTAAAATTACTCTCTATGATCTGAGCACCAAGAACAAGCTGGTAGCGCATCCTTGCAGAATGAGAGCGGGTGGGCACGCAGCTGCAGTGCTTCCCCAAACCTGCTAAGGGCGCCTCTCCCGGCAGGGTGCTGAGAGGTGCCCGGATGCAGGTCCACACGAGCCGCTCTGCGTGGTGTAGACATGTAGCTCTATGCTGGGACATCTTCCCACACACGCACATTTTTGTTATGAGGCCCATGAATCTATCCTAGAACAATAATAATTAAAAAGTGAGAGGGATGCTGACTTTTTATTCCTTGCTGGGTATCTCTGCCCAGACCTTGTGTTAATTTGTTTTTCCCAGTTCAATCAAAAGCCCAAAATTAGAGCTATCTAAGTGGGACAGAAAGTAGATCTGTGTCTGACTCTATAGATTAAGGGAGACGTAATTTAATTTTCAAAAACCTGGATGGCCAAATAGCTCCCGCCCCTGGAGTGCACTGAGACTGCAACTGAGACTGGGCATGGAGGCACGCTTCTGCAATCCCAGCTTTTGGGAAGCTGTAAACAGGCGGATCACTACGAGTTTGATCGCGTACTGAGACCCTGTAGGCCCTGTAGACCTTCCCCTAAAATACAAATACAAAACAAAACAAAACAAACAAACAAACAACCCTGCAGCATTCTCTTGGAAAACTAGTAACAACAACAACACAAAAAGATATTTAAAACTAGATCTACTTCTATTCCCTTTTATGATACAGAAAATGTTTTTGTCAACATAAAGGGTAAAAATAAAATTAATCATTCCAGAATTTTTAAAAAAAATTTAGCACAAGTAGAATTATAAAAATATTCTTGTCAAGGCTACAGATTTGAACTTTGAATAGTTTTCTATGGTAAAGAACTGCTAGCTTAGAAAAGAGGAGCATTTCTAATAGACTGAAAAGATCAACATTAAAATGACTACACAGATGAGGAAAGAGTCCATGCACTTTTTTGTTATGAAAACAAGAAAAGTGAAGAAGTAATATTCACAGGGAGCGAAACCTTGTGTTCCCAGCGCATGTGCAGAAAGGCACCAGCATAACCATGCGGCGGTGGCCAGCCCCCCCCCCCCCCCCCCCGCTGGGCTCTGGGAAAGTCAGAAGAGCCACTGCCTGTCACAGACACCCGCAAGGTTTCCCTTCAGAAGTGTCGAGTCTGGATGATCAATAGAACAAAGTTAAACTCTTGCATCTTAGTGTTCTTTGTTTTAGATATGCAGAAGCTGTGAAACTCAATAAAATGAGTACAACTGGATTTAAATTTGACCCACACAAATTTATCACAGAAACAGTGAGATCTGAGTTAGATGAAAACAACTGCGGGTCAGTAGTTAACCACGCCTACTGAAGTTCTGGACAGCGCTTAGTGGACTCTGATGACTCTACACCATTTAGCAGATGGTCTGAAAGCAGAGCTAAAAAGTGGAACCTGTCGTAAGGCAGCATAGATGAGAATGAATCTCAGTGCAAGACCTGATGTTGGATGCCAATTCTCCCTCCCTTCTGGATTTCCCATAATCAACGTGAACACTGTGCCTTCCTGAGGGTCTACACAATACATTAGGAGGGTATTTCAATATGAAGAATCTTATTTTGAAGAGGCATATATTTTCCTTAAATGGAGAACCAACCATGCAAAGATGAGTAAGTACGCAGGGGAAATCATTGTTCCAGTGGGTCCTCTGCTTGCTTATGTGCCATGTAGCACTCCCGCACAGCCATAAAATCATTTTCTGTATCTAAGGGTTGCTCTCAAACCCCCTGCCCATAAGATCGAAGTTTATTCAACTCTCCCTAGAGCCAGACTTTGTCCCAGTGCTATGAGAGTGTGTTACAATTGTCTCAACAAATGGCAAAGAGCAAAGTTCAAAATAATGCGCTTGAACACATTAGTCACAGCTTGACTCCACCAAAACACACCGCAGCAAAAGTGTTGAGCTCGGTGCAAAACAATGGGCTCATTTAGTTAATAGATGGTTTTCTGCCAAAATACAGTGGCAGTCAGATTCATTTAATAAGGCTCCGATGCATCTGAGTTTTCAAAGAGCCTTTAAGTCAGGGGTCAAAGGATATGTGGAACCGTTCGTGTGAGGTTCTGTATCGTCAGCATCTGGGCACAGGAGTCAGCGGGTCTCCTTGTAACTACTCCACTTTACCATTCCCTTGAGAAAACAGTCATCGACCCTGGGTGAAGAAATAGCCCAATGCTTTTCGAATAAAATCTCATTTCCCAAGGAGTCAGAGGCCCAGATCTAGCCCTGCGGATATCTGCTTTAAATCACTGTCACAGTTACTGGAACATTTGTGCAGGTTTACAATGATACGTTCTAAACTCAGAGTACTCAAACTAGTCTGTCAAGGTGGGGAACTGATTACTAATCTTTTGAGCAGCTTGAAGTAATGGTGGCTTTCTTTGTCATTATAACAGAGAATGAAATACCATCAATTAGCAAGCATGTAAAGCCTTGTAAATAATGAATGTCAAATATTCTCTTCATTGCCTCAGTTTAATACTATGCATTTTAGAGATAAAGAAATATTTCAGTTCTACAACTAATGACCTCAAGAATGCATGCATGCCTTTGCTTAAGGATGTTGGGGTTAATTTTTTGCAATTATTTTAGAGGTTTATGAATTTGAGTACATGGGATTTTAGGAATTGGGAGGGTACACTGGTGATCTGGTTGTGTTTAAAGAAGTTTTTCTCCTGCAATTATAGAATAATGGTTTTATATGCTTCATGTAAAGAAAACAAACTGGAATCTCAAATGGAAATTTTATATAAAACCTGGCCCCAAACCAACACCTTCTGTTTCTCTGTAACTCATTTCCCTCTTTAGGGAAGTGCTTCAGCTGCTACTCTGGCCTCAGCCACGTGGATGTCTACACGAGGAACATGTGAGTCACTTCCGTTGCTTCTCTTATTATGTCGAATAGCAATTAATTAATTCTCAAAAGAATTGAAGTCGAACTTCTCTCATCCGGCTAACAGTCGTTAGCTGATGTGGGCCTTCGGCCATGAAAGCCTCCCAGAACAGTCTCCTCGGATCCCCGCTCTCCCCCACGCCTGCACACCAGTGTCTGGAGGAGTTGGCCTCACAGCTCATCTCGCTGGGACTCAGAGACCAAGCGCGTGCCTTCATCCGTCTACCCATTTTTCCATCTTCATTTCTGTTCTGGATTAGCACCCCACAAACGCATCACTACAGTACGTGTTTCTTGGTTTTCTCTATTAGATTCCTTCCACTTCCCCTGAAGGCAGTGTTTAAATGTCGCCTTGGCCACCAACCTTTTTGGCTGTCTACCATGCCACCTCCGCACACGCCCTTACTGGTTGTAATGATTGTCTGTTCCCTCAGTGGCAACAGAATTGTAATGAATGAAGTGCGTGGCGGCGACCTCTTGATGTTTCCACCTGCACTGAGACAGAAGGCGGGGCGGAAGGTAAGAGGAAGCCTCCTAATTAGGGCAGGCTTTAGGAGGACACTTGCTGGCCGTAAATACCAATCACGAACATGGCGATGGTATCGGATAGATGGTTGAAAATGTATCTCAAGAGGTGTTTTCAACAGTCTTCCAAATCCTCATTGATGCTGGAGCGCGTGTGCCCAACGCCGTGCTCCTCGGTGCAGCGCCGTGGGTGCCAGTGTGGCCTTGGAGCATACAGCTGTGTCCTTTCTTGCTGGGTCTCACGCCCGTGCTCACGCATCATACAGCTTAATGCAGTAACCGAAGCAATCGGTGAGACCCTGAGTGGCATCGCAGCTCTGCTCACCACCACCCCGCTGCTTCCTCTTGGGCTCAGAACAAAGGCCAGCACCTCCCCGCGGTGTGCACAGGCTGCAGGAGCTGGTCCTCCCTTCGCCTTCTGGCCTCTCAGCTTCCCTCTCACGCATTCGTCGCTGGCCACGCTGTCCTGCTCTCTGTTCTTGAAATGCACAAGTATGCGCCTGTCTCAGGAATCTGTTGTACCTGCCCTGGCCGGTGCCTACAAAAGCCTTGTACGGTGTCACACAGCCTAGCCTCTCATCCCTCACAGGTCTTCTGGATCACCTCCCCAGTGAGACCTTCGAGGCCAGTTCCTCACTACTGCAGCCTCTCCCTAGTAATCACTCTTATAATTTTCCCTTTGTCATGACCTGACATGAAATACTGATTACCATCATCTTTCTGTATTCTCCAAAATATAACTCCTATGCAAGCAGGAGTATCAGCTATGAGGTAAATCTGTTTTAGGGATCAATTAAACATGCTTGGAGTTAAAAATTTGGAAAAGACAAAGAAGCACTCTGGAGTTTTTAAATCTAGATAGGCTCAAGTACTACAGCCCTTGTTTTTTTTTTTTTTAATTAATTAATTAATTAATTAATTATTTTTTCTAATTTCAGAACTTTTGTTTGTTTGTTTATTTATTTTTATGGCCGGCTCAGCCGGCCCTGAGGGCAGGGCTGGCGCAGCATGTGGTGCCGGGGATTGAACCGCGGTCCCTGCAGCCGCCTAAGGTTTCCTAAGCAGGAGCTTTAGACCACTGAGCCATCCTGCCGGGCCCCTACAGCCCTTGTATTGTGATGCCTGTTCCTCTCCAGAGCACTGAGTCAGCAGGCACAGAGCAGAAGTGTGAAATAAGGAGAGGTCCCCAAAGCAGACAGATCTGCTCAGCAAGAGCAAAGAGTGCGCCCCCGGTGGCCAGCGGGTGAGTGACGTGCTATGGCGTG
The DNA here is from genome assembly GCA_004027025.1 of Myocastor coypus. NCBI lineage: Eukaryota > Metazoa > Chordata > Mammalia > Rodentia > Myocastoridae > Myocastor > Myocastor coypus. Next base: position 37,706 of record PVJA010013286.1, on the reverse strand, counting down.
CAGCGCCAGCGGTTACCCAGAGGGCACCGTCGGGACATCTCCGTGCAGCCCCGCCGCAGGAGGTGAGCGCTGCGCAGGCGAGCGGAGCTGTCCCGTGCTGTGCTCTTCTCTCAGTTGGATGGCGTTATTTCTCTACGTGTGCCTCACAGAAGAAGACAGCGCAGCGCAAGGACAGCAACTGCGAAGTCGGTCTCGAGGAAAGCTTCAGTGCACTGGCAAAGCCACTACTATGCTTTGAGAATACAACACATACACTCAACACTTGATGAAGTCAGGACCTTAGGGTTTTGTGCTGCATTTGATTGTGAATGATTCATTTCCCATATTGCTGTATCTATAGAAATTGCCAAGTATCTGAGTTTGGTATAACTCTTATGCAGAGGATAAATTCAAATTTTTAAATTCAGCAACACTGGTGAGAGAAATGTGATGTAGTTGAGAATAGGGACTAAGGCGTATAGGGAAGGAAAACTGGAGCACACTGGCTGCATGAGAATGGCGCTTCCAGCCGAGCATCGGTGGACACAGCATGACAAAATGACTTGGTAAGGATTTCCAACCGAGGCAGGTCATGGCGAGGCCCCAGTCAGAAACAGAACACAGAAAGTGAAGAAAAACACTGGTGAAAGAATTACTGCTCTGTCTCGAGAAGGGAGGAATTATGGGATATTCCCAGGTCCTCTCCACCCAACTGAACTACAACGGAATTTACAAAGCTAGTTCACCCCACATCTGTGAAATGGACAATACATCAGCTCTAACTGAACTCTTTAACTGAGTACGATATGCTATGACATATTTGGATGTGTCTGTTGTTTTGACATTGTAAAATTCCGGAAGAATTATCCTTTCCTGATTCAACTTCTCCATCACTTCACACAAGCTAAGAGGACAGCCTGGTCTCCCTGCTCATCCCAGAAACATTACACATTCAGTCCTCTTCCACTATGGGCTGCATTACTGTAGCCCTGAAAGAGCTTGCATTTTTAGTTTTGCTAAAGGCTATACAGAAAAGTAACTTTTATTGAATCAGTGATTTTGGCTTCCAATAAGAAAAATTTAATCTTGCATGTCGAAACAAGGTAGGGATTTCCAGGGAGCCACTGCCTGGCGGATGCACAACTTCTAGAGCCTCTATGGGCCAAAATCTATCTCTCTAGTATTCACCAAGCTCTATTTCTCGCTCTGCAAAAAGCAGATGTTCTTCTATTTGCTACTTTTTTTTAAAAAAGTGAAGATCGAGTTCAAAGCCCACGTCACTGCCACCGAGCCACCTCCCTTCGCTCCTCAGGCCCTGGGCCTCTCCCTGTCCACAGTCAACTCCTCGGTGCACATTCCTTCCCTCACAATTGCCTCCAAATGACTCCATGCAAAGTCATTCTCTCTCGTCATTTAGAGGATTTCAGAAATAGAATCTCTGTCACCGAAGCGGCTTAGGAGATGGAAGAGCTGAGAGGTGGGCTATCTGCTTTCAGAGCAGCAATGTGCCTGGGGGCCAGTGCAGCACAACTCTAGGGGGGCCTGGGGGCCCTGCAGATGGAGCCTCGGCGTCCAGGTGCGGCCCCCACCCTTCCCCGTGCACTGCTTCCTGCTCTTCCCTCCCCACCCTGGCCCCACGCACTTAGAAGCTATGCTCTGCTGGGTCATTATGCCTTGGAGCCACCCAGCAGGGCCTGGGTCCCCTGAAAAGTGAGACAACTCAAACTGACTCTCCTTTCAGTCATGAGTGCCGGTTAGGTGCTCACTGCCAGGAAAGCTGACTAATATAGAAAACCAGTACCTGAGAAGGGAGGTCTCTGCCGCACCTGAGCACATGGATTGGAAGTGGCGTGAGGGGGAAGTGTGGAAGGGCTTAGAGGTGTGGGCTAGAGAATCCTTAGAATGCTGTAAACTGGTCCTGATGGATGATTCTGGTCAGAGCAAGAAGGCCAGGGGGCGGTTAGGGATGTAGACAGAAAGGGCCAGGCGCAAGATGGGAAGTAAGACTCCACTGGCAGTTGGACTAGAAGCCATACGGATCACGCTATGACAGCGAATGTGTCTCTATTTCACCCATGCTGTGAGCCTTTCCAGCAGACGGAGAGTGAGGGTGGTGCTCTCATACGCGGGCTATAGCATGAACACAGCTGATGGCTTTGAGCTAGACTTACAGTTAGAATCAGAAGCAAAACTGAGAGCAGAAAAAATGGAAAACTTAATTTTGACATAGATGGAAATATGTGTAAGCCTGGAGCAAAAGGAAGTATGGCTACTGTGATTAGCATCCTGACAGGAACCCAGGTGCTTTGTACAGAGAGAAGAAGGAGCCTGCCTTGGGAGCATGCCAGAAATCATCGAGACTTCATGAATTTCAGGCTTGAGTTTCAAGTTTTTGTCTGAGAAGACAGGCCTGGAACTCCTGCTGGAGAAAGGCCCCCTAGGAAACTGGTTACCCCGGATTGATCTAACCATGCGCAACTGTGCAGGCACTGTGAGGCCGCTGCACGCATGCGCCAAGGCAGGCTGCCTGCTGCTGCACCGACAGCAGCTCTTGGCATCCCCTAGGGGCCTGATGCTGCGATGTGGAGCGCAAGGCTTGCGGCTTCAGGGCAGCTCCCACCCGGAGCACCGAGGAAGGCTTGGAGGGTAAGCAAGAGGACCCTGAGAAGGAGAGTGGGCATGTGAGGCTGCGGGGAGGAGCCCAAAGACAAGGTGGAGACCCCACGAATATGAGGCATCGGCTAAGGAAAGCTACAGGCAGTGCAGCCCGGCCTAGCAGCCGGCCGTGATGCTGAGCCAAAAGGGTCATGGGGTCAAGGTCACCCGAGGACTTGCGCACTTGTGCTTTACTATTGGGAGCTGCAGGAAGCTAGGGAGTTGATCAACTGTGTGTAGGTGGGACTGGACCTCTGTGCCTAAAGCAAACAAGCTACCTCGCTCAGAGATAAACATCCTGTCTAGGCAAGGCCAGCTACTAGTCGCTAGGCAACCTTGTGTCCTGTGTTGCAAACTTTGTAGCTTCTGTTGCGTGGCACTGTGGTCTTGCCCATCAGGCAGACCAGCGACCACCTAGCCCACCTGCTGTCATCTTGCCTATCTTTCCCATTCCTGCTGCCACTTCTCCCTGGGTAGAACTGATTGCAGTGAGACTAACGGACCCCTCCCCTTTACCATCCTGTGACCTGGATACAGGGCGTGGAGCTACAAGCCTCAGGGTTTTCCTTGGTGTATCCCTCCCTTTCTTTGGTCAAATTCTTTTCTACCAATTCCTTCCTTTTGGCATAGGAATGTTTACCTACTACATTTTACCTTGAAATCATTCTTTTTTATTTTTACAGAGGTTCACAGCTAAGAATTTGCCTTAAATCTCAGAAGAGACTTGGAATTGGATGTTTGAAAAGTGCTGCAACTATTCGGACATTGGGGAAGGAATTATTACATCTCTAGTTGTACCCTGGATAGATGTATTAGAGAAGGTGGAATTGTGACCCTCCTATGGTCATGATAGTATGGCTTAAGGAGATGTGCTTGGGCACAAAGTTGACAAGGGACAGTAGCTTTTGGTATTAGGGCACAGTATCAACCTGACTGGTACTGGGGCCCACCCAGGGTGCTGGTGGAACACACTTCCACGTGGGTCTGGGTGAATCACAGATGCATGTCCTTGGCGTCCACGCGTGGTCCTTCACCCCACTGGCACTGCTCCCCTGCTCTACTTCATGGCTGCTATAGACCAAGAATCTTGTACCGCCATGGGGCCAGCTGGCTGTGTGCTGAGTCCCTAACTATAAGTTCAAGCAAACCTCTTCTCCTTGAAGTTGTAGATGTTGAGTATCGTGTTCAATGCTGGCAAAGCGGACAATACATTTACTACTCTTTTTTTGTCAGTACTAGGGATTGCACCCAAAGCATCGGCACTAAGCTATGTTTAGTTTTTATTTTGAGACTAGGTCTCCATAATGTGCAGAGGTTGGGCTAGAACTTGTGATCCTCCTGCCTTTGCACCCAGGGTGCTAAGATTACAGCCATATGCACTGCAGGAGTGCATACTAAACTTGTTGACTTAGATGTTGCCTTTGTTTTAATTGTATTATCTGCATGCTGTCTTGATAGTAAGCTTACTGTTTCTCTGGAACATTGTCTTGGCTGATGTAATTAAAGACTATAATTTTGACTACGTGACAGTAAGATCATGAAGCTACAAGCACTTCTTAAGTGAATTCTAAATTTCAAGAATCTAAAGCAACGATCTATACATTCACGTGAAATTACTTGTATTTCCATGTAAATGTGTATATAAAATCTGTAAGTGCATGTACTTAAGTTTTTGTAGGCATGCACATCACGCGTAAAGTTGGCCTTTAACAATAGGATAGGCGTGCACCAGCAAGATAGCTCAGCAGTCCAAAGCGCTTGCTTAGGCAAGCTTAGGCCAGTGTGCAGGAACCACGGTTCAATCCCTGGCACCATGTGCTGTGCCAGCCCCACCCCCAGGGCAGGCTAAGCAGGACACACACACACACACACACACACAGAATCAGAGAGGTGTAACGCAACAGCCCTGTTTCAAAGCACCCTCAGCCACCACCCATGCACTGACCCACACCCCAGACCAGCCACTCTCGGGAAGGCGCGGCTGTGCCTTACCTCCTCTTTCCTTGCTTCGCGTCCTTTCTGTACAAACCAGACAACCTTGGCCTGTAAGGAGCGCGGAGTACATTCCAGCAGGGAGCTGTTGTTCTCTATACCGTAGACTAGGTGCTCCTCAGTTCTGTCCAAAGCGTCTCCTACAACAGGAATGGGAACGTCAGCCTGGGGGCTCTGATTTTACTGATTTTCTTTTCTACCACCTTTTCTTTGAGGATCCCTGCAGCAATGTGATTACCTAAGTAACTCCTGCTGTTTTATATGCAAAACATGCAAGGGAACTATAAGCACTGAACAAGGCAAGGAGGCCATGGAGCCAGGTGGCAGGAAGCAGCAGGACTTGGGGCATCAGGGCATAATAGGGCTCCTCAAGGCTGACGTCAGGGGAGCTCGTGGCAAGCAGCACCGATGAGGCAGGGAGAGGACGAGCATGAGCCTGGAGTGTCAGGCAGGGTCAAAGGTCAAGATCACAGCAAGGACAACGCGGAAGTCAGAAATCTAGGTGACTGGGCGGTGTCCAGTGTCGGGGTTCTTCCTAACAGAATATGAATGGGGGCTCGGGAGATAGCTTGGTGGTCTAAGCACCTGCTTGGCAAGTGCAAGGGCCAGAGTTCAATCCTTGGTGTCACTCCAGAATCCCAAGGCACCACGCTGGCCACCAAAACTGGGCGAGGTGGCGCATGCCTCTCATCCCAGCACTGGGGAGGCTGAGACCTGAGGATCACTAGGAGTCTGAGCCGTGTAGCATGAGCCTGTACTAAATAAGCGCCTCATGAGCCACAGCCTCCTGGTTATCCTCTGCGTCTCACTCCAGATGCACCTCAACGGACTTATTTCTACTTTGTGGAGAGGTGAGCAGGCTTCCCCGCAGTACACAATAAAGGCAAGTGGATTTTGTTTTGTTTTGTTTTAACCAAGAAGAGCTGAGCAAGGAGGTCACATGTTTCATTCCTCATGTCTGAGTTTTCCTCATCTTCAAATTGCTCCTTTTTAAAAAAAAATAAATAAATAAAGGCTACCTTCCTGCCGGTGTTCCCCGAGTCCTGAGTTCTGCCCCGAATCTTGAATCCTCCTGAGCCTAACGTTAGTTCTGAGTGAGGACAGCCACACTGAGGCTCATCACGGGTCCCTTCTTCCCGTCCCTTCCTGGGGAACCCAGAGACACGGAACGAGGCTTGCCCGTCACCCTTCCCGACGCCCAGGGTTGGCACAATGACCTCTCTGTCTTGTTCAGTTTCCTACATCTGCCCAAAGATGAAATTTCCTCTCCTTCCTACCCCATCCGGGCAGCAGTGGGGTGCCTACCACCCCATTCCACACCTGCACCTCCGCGTCTGGGCGCAGCTGCCTCCAGCAGCAGGGGAAAAGCTCTGCGCTCTACTCCACATTCACTCCGCCAGTCACTCGCATTTCTTCACAACGACTGCGCAGGAAGCAAAGCCTGCTTGTGGGCCGCAGCAGCGGCCTGGCCTACGCTGGTTCTTTCCCTAGGACTCCTCTGTGCTGGGATTCATAAGGAACCTTGGAGATGACGCGCCAAGCTGTGCTGCCTATGGAACGTCACATGAGACTGGCAACATTTAACTCTGTGAAAGAGGACAGCAAACCCTTCAGGTCGCATTGCTCTAGGACACTGCACTCAGGAGAAAGCAGCTCATGCTGCAGTAGCTGCGTGGTCAGGCTTCGAGGCTCGCCCTAACTCGCGACCCGTGAGCGCACGCATTACCCGCGAACTGCTGCCCCACGCACTGCTGCGCCGCGTTCCCGTGCCGCACGTCCTGTCGGCGGAAGCGCCTGGAAGGAGAAACACATTTCCAAGTTCAGACTGCAGTTTGCTGGATTTTAAAATACTGACGACCGCATCGAAAAGTCCAGGAGTATTCCGCTGGAGAGAACTGACTACCTTTTGAAACAAATGTAGAATCTAAGTGTGAGCACATCCAGTTTTCTACTCAATATTCTTTATTTATTTTTTTTTAATTTTTTTTATTTTTTTGTCTTTTTGAGACAGGGTCTCGCTATGCAGTTGAGGCTGGTCCTGAGCTCACTTTTGTAGCCCAGGCTGGTCTCGAACTCCCATCAATCCTCCTGCCTCAGCCTCCCGAGTGCTGGGATTACAGGCGTGAGCCACCACGCCCGGCTTTCAATATTCTTTAAACTTTATTTATTTATTCTACGGGCGGCTCAGCCTGCCCTGGGGGTGGAGCTGACACAGCATGCGGTGCTTGGGGGTCAAACTGCGATCGCAGCGGTGGCCTAAGCTTGCCTAAGCAGGCGCTTCAGACTGCTGAGCTATCTCACCGGCCCCCTCAATATTCTTTAATAGTTCTTTAAGTGAGGATATAAACTGGGTTGTGAAGTCCCAAATAATAATCTAACAAATTCCATTTTACATTTTGTGAAAAAATTTGGTTGGACAAGAAAACTTTTGTTCGAAAGAGGGTCCTCAGCTGCCAGGGCTGTGGGCAAGTAAGACCAGAGGATCTGGAGACAGGAGAGCTGGCTGGGTAGGCGAGTACGCGAGAAAAGGTATTTGAATTCACGCTTTTTACTCGTGCAGGATAACCAATTAGCATAAATATAATTTCTCATAAAGAGATAATCATGAAGGCCGGCCAGCTAGCTCAGCGGAGTAAAGCGCTTCCCTATGTGCCGCGCTGATCCCGCCCCTGGGGCGACGGTGATTGAGACTGGGCGTGGTGGCCAGGCCTGTAATCCCAGTGCTTGGGAAACTGAAAACAGGGGACTGTGCCAATGTGTTACACATGATTAATAGGCTGCCTGGCATCTGGCGGGGCTCAGGACATTTGAGCAGGTTTTTTCTTTCAATCTGCTTATAGAGTTAGGACCACTTTTAGTATATCTTCACATTGTTTTATGAATTTTTTAAATGTACAGCTAAAAGAAGACTATAGCTGTCCGAGCTGGACGTGGTGGTGCATGCCTGTAATCCCAGCACTTGGGAGTCTGAGGCAGGAGGATCGGTGTGAGTTTGAGACCAGCCTGGGCTACAACGTGAGCTCAAGGCCAGCCTGAACTACATAGAGGCACACTGTCTCAAAAAAGACCAAAATAATAACAATAATAATAATTTAATTTAATTAATAAAAATAAAAAGCTGTAATTGTCTCTGTTCACAGGAAAGACTTCCAGAATATATGTAAAGCTTTAAATTTTTAAGCATCTTTCTGAGAAATAAGCAATGAAAATTATCATGTCTAGTCCTGGAATTCTAAAATCAAGATCTATGTTGTACTTAAATCTGAGACAAGAACAAAAATATTTACAAGAAAAGTCAGAAAATGTGCTTCTCTAAATCGTGGTGCCGGCTCATGACTGAGGGAAAGATAGAAGGCCCAGCAGGAAGTACCCTTGTCATGTGGCAAGGAGCTGCTCTCAGTCTGTGGTGACAGAATTCCTAAAAGTGAGAGAGAAACCTAACACTGAGGGGCCGAGGCCACCGCTGACAACGGGTGTGACCTGCACACGCGCGCGCGCATACACACACACACACACACACCGTCTATCCTGGCTCTTAGTGCTTTGATGTGTAAAATGGAATTGGTGACACTGAAGTTTGTGGTCTCACTTTGTCATTGTCATTTCGGGTCTGCTATGTTCTCCTCCAAAGGGACAATGGAACATTATTTCAAGAGACACAGCGTCTTCGCCAGGGAGTTTTCCACTTTTTTTTTTTCTGGTCTTATCAATTTACTACACAAGTAGAGGTAAGAAAGACACACAGTGTCAGTCAATTTTAGGATGAGCTGCATAAAAAACCTAGTGTTTTGTTTTAAATCAGTCACCACTCAGAAACTTTTACCTAAAGGCTTGGTGTTCCATACAGTCAAGATTAAAGAGGCTGTGTGGCTCAGCCCGTGGAGTTAGGCTGAGCGAGCATCGAGCTGGGGGAAGAGTAACGAGCAAAAATGGAAACTGTCACGGTCTTAGATGACTCCGTGCAGCACGTGCAGCTGGCACTGCTCTGACAGCAGAGCTAGACTCAACCTTAACTGCAGCTGTTCGTTCTTGGCCTCAGCGTTCGGGACCTAACGCTTGCTGAGCAACAGAGAAAACAGAGAAGGACACAACCGTGAAATGAGAACCAGCGTCTGCACTGCAGAGGGGAAGTCTCATCAAGATTACAACACAGTGATGTGGGAACCGAGGAACAACTGTTGTGCCACTCTAGACAAGCCACTAAAATAGGAAAAGTGCAAACGCGAGAACTTGAGTTCAATCCCCAGTTCCGAAAAAAAAAGAGTGAGGAACAGAAAGATCTGGCTTCATGGATCAGAGTGTGTTCTGGAAGATCATTTTAAGCAACTGGCTCGGGCTGAGAAATAAAGCTTCTACTTTGTCAGCTCATTTTTACTCTGTGAGCAGATAAGTGTTTATTTTAATGACTAGTTTTTCAATTTCGGCTTCTGTTCAGGTCTAAAGCAAAAGTGATCTGCTACAAAGGCAAACTATTCTCCCTCCCTATACTGGATCTAATCCAGAAGGCTGGGCTGCTCCTGGTGGCTGATGGCTCAGAAGGAGCTGAAGCCACTGAAGGAGAGTGGCCACTGTCACCCGGCGGAGCGAGCCACCTCTGCCCTGGCTCCGGCTCTGGCACGCCACTGCTTCCTATGCTGCCAGGATGTGTAACTTCTTCTAAGCAATGCCGTTCACCCAGCCCCTGTACAGCGCTGCCAGTCTTGCATCGTCCTCACAGCTGCAGGGGACCGAGCAACACTGAGCAGCTCAAAGATCTCAGTTAAAATCTGTCGCCACTGCCGCCTACCTCATAATAAAACTTATTATTCTTAAGCATTGACTTGAGGCTCATAAACATGTTTGTTGTTGCTAATAATAATAACATGATTTGTTTTATTACTTAGTAAACGTCTCTCCCTAGTGTGACTATAGGTAAACATTAGAAGCTACATATTTCAAACAGCTAGAAGAAGCAATTTTGAGCGTTTGAATCTTTTTAGTGTTTTTGCCATTCCCACATTTCTACAGAAATGACAAGTGGACAGAGAGACAGATCTCATTACCCTAATTTACTTATTATGGTTTTGGAGACAGAGTCTCAGTTCGGGCCGGTCTTGACCTCACTATGTAGCCCAGGCTGGCATGGAAGTCACATTGATCCTCTTGCCTCAGCCTCCTCAGTACTAGGATCACAGCCATGTGTGCCACGCCTGGCTTGATTCCTCTAGTTTAATTATGCAGAACATATGTACGTGTTGAAGCGTCACAGGGTCGCCCATAAATCTGTACAATTTTCATGTTTTTCTAAAAATGTATTTGGTACAGGGTCTCACTACCCAGCTCGGACGCCTCATCCTCCTCGTCTCAGCCCCGCCCACCCCAGCGCTGCGACTCGAGGCACACCCCCCCACACCTGGACTCGTTCGCCAGCTCAGCACACCCCAGGGTGGGGCTGGCACAGCATGCGGGACCAGTGCATCCGCTGAAATGTACTTTAATAAAAATGAATACACTGTTATTAAATCTTTAAATGGACTTTTCATCCTGGAACCTGAGCACATCTAAATCACGTAACTACCTGTTTTTCTTGAACGTTCCATGCCTCTGTACAATCATAACCTCCTGCAGTCACGACTACACGGCCCAGAGGCACGGCTGAGAGCTGGTACTGTGTCACGTCGGTCACACCTATTTCAACACCTCCACGCCCAAGAGCAAGTGACCACGGCCACCGGGTGCAGTTCGCCGCACATCCCCACATCTGGTGGAATTGTACACCACCATCACACGCCTCAGTCCTGATGGCCTTTACTTTCCTTGTACTTGGTTCAGAAATCGGCTTAGCAGATGAAAAACTTCGCTAGTCAGCATTTTCAAGTTTGGTGCCTGCTCGGCAGACACAGTCAGGCCCAGGGGACTGGGCTTTGATCCCCAACTCCACAAGCCTTACCTGACTCACCCTTGAGGCAGCATGAGCCAGACCAAAAAAAAAAAAAAAAAAAAAAGAAATCCTTCAAGTACAGTTGTATTATTTAAGAACTGTTTTCAAGTATCAGCAAGCATTTGTATAAAATCGATTTGCCTAATTCTTTCATATAGTTGGTAAAGTATTTAGTTCCAAAATATCTTCTCAGAGATTCATTTCCCTATGCTCTGATAATAACCTTCCTATAAGTTAGGCCAAATTAACAAGAGTGTTGAATAAAGGGTGCTTTTAATGAGATTCTACTATATGCATGGTCCTGTAATAATAATTATGTTAGACTGTGAAAAAGGCTAAAAGTTACTCCAAGTTAATAAGAATAATTAAAATGAGCTACTTTTCAGTAGAGCGATTTCTCCATACTTCTGTGTTTTGCATTATTCTGTCTTTGATCATGTTATCATGAGAAAACCCGCTTATTCCATAGGAAATAAAACGTTTTCCGATAATCTAGTTCCTCCAAGTGTGTGCGACTTCCTATGGCTCCGGCAGAGAAATGCCCTGCGCTTCAAAGTGTTTTCTCCCCCGGAAGTTTTTGGGCCTGGCCAGTCCGGCGTTTACTCTCTCTGGCAAAGGTCGAGGGCTCCCGGGACAGCAGGCAGCTCTCGAAGGTCGGGAAGCGCCTTTCCTTTGTGTTGCATTAAGTCACACATTTCCTTAGTTATACAAGTTATGCATTTGTCCAGGAGTTCAAATACTCACTTTCAAAATGAAACGAACGAAGACCAGCGGGTAGGGAGGGCGGAGGGAGCCACGGGCACATTGCAAATGTATTTATTTATTTTCTTTCCAAGGCTGAGTCCTCGGTGCTCACCACCTCCACAGTGTGAGTGTATCTACACCCGTTTCATGGCTTGCAACAAAAATGTCAGAAGGGGGGGGGGGCAGACTCAAAGCTCGTGGAGCAGTTGGAGTCGGGCAGCAAGATCAGCTCGCCGGGGGTGGGGGGGGTGGTGGCAAACAGCGTGCGAAAGCCGTTTTTAGGAACGGTTTAGATTTTCAAAGCTTGCACTGTGATGAAACTGTAGCGATGCACTCAAATTTAAAACGCTGGGTATTTTCATGGAATGGGTAAAGGGGGAAGCCGGCGCCCAGCCCCCGCCCCGGCCCGCCTACCTCTTGGCCTGCGTGCCCGCGCCCGTGGGCAGGTAGCGCGAGCAGGCCACGCCGTCCCACGCGCAGTACGGGTCCCGTGCCAGGCAGCAGTCTGCGCAGGCGCTGCCGTATAGGTGGCACTGGTGGAAGCGCACCTGCGCCACGGCCTCGGGGGACGCGACGAACAGCTGCTGCTGTGGGACAGACAGACAGACATGGGACAGAAGGCTGAGCGGGGATGCGGGCAGGGATGCGGCATGTCACGCAGGGCAGTATGACATTCCCGACGGCTGAACAGGGAAGGTTACTGGGAAACAAATCCAGGGGTAGGCGCGGGAACTCATGCGGGGTGGGCTTAGCCCCAATTCTGATCTCAGGGAAGTGCGCAGGAGGTGAGAACCCCTGTACTCTCCCGAGTAGCTGTGGTCACAGCCATTTTTTTAAAAATTAGTGGAAGATAATTAGAGAATACCGACTCAAGATTACACAAACACAAATATGCTCCTCCGCACTTACTATAGAAATAAAAAGAAGACATACTAAATGTAAGATCTGCCATATAAAACTATACCTAGAGTCAATACAGTGTACTGAAGGGGTCTGGGAGATAGCTCAGTAGAAAATGTGCTTGCCTGGCAAGCACAGGGTCCTGAGTTCAATCCCTGGTACCACGAAAAAAATAGTATATTGGAAACTTTAAAATAATAAAGCAATGGCTCTCATTTAAGATTTATCAATAACAATCAAAAAGCAAAACTATAACTTGTTCATATACAAAAATATCTGCTAATGTTCGTATATCCTTTGGTTACATATAGAATACACACACAAATGTATGAAACTTACTCTCTTTGAAGAAATCTCCATAGAAATAATAGGAACTGGATCCTGAAATTTAAACACAAAATAGTTTCTTTTTTTAAAGAAAGAACATATAATAACATCTACCTTAATATGATTTTAAACTCTCTGAAATCAAGTTAGATATCAAGTTAGATGCACAAGTGGTTCTATGTCTAGAAGCTTACAGCTTCTATTTTTGGTAAATTAATGTGTAAATCCAATTAAATTAAACTATAAACTTAAACATTTCTCCCTAATAGAGTGGAAGATGGGAAGATGGGAAACGCCATGGTGGGTGGTCTCCTGAGGTTGTCATTTGTTTCTAGAATATAATTTTTGTATTTGCAGTTGAAGATTACTTTGGAAACTCAAGCATAATAAATAATAAAGCCAATATTTTTTTAACAGAGTACACCAGCCATTAGTAAAACCATGAAGCCTTAGCACAGACGCTACTGCTTATAAATCATGACCTTGACCTGTATTAACCTGAGCTTAACCAGAACATTCTTCGGTTGCCATGATCACGACATGTGAGGAAGGTGAGTTGTGTGGTTTTGTAGAACTGACTGCAGGAAGCACTGCAGCACACTGCACAGTCCCAAGACCTCGTGTGTTATTTTAGCCACATTGGCTAAGCCAGCAACCACGTTAAAGAACAGGAGCTAAGGTTTGATCCCCCACTCCACATGCAGCACCGGCCCTGCCCGTGCGCACTCTGAGCCGAGCCTGAGTCCCCAAGTGATGGCACACACCTGTGATCCCAGCACTGGGAAGGCTCAAGACACAAGGAGCACTAGAATCCAAGCTGCGTGGTGAGACCCTGTACCAAATACATTAAAAGTAAAGAGGAACTAAGACCAGTTCTGCCTATAGAAAAGCACTGTGTAGGCGTGAGATCCATTTGAGGTAAGAACCTTTGAAGAATTACTTTCAAAAGGAGAAAATTTGATTTTCTGTGTAAGCATTTAGTAAAGTATATTTTAAACTAGGGAATCTTTTTTATGTTCATGCATTTCTTAAAATTTCCAGCACTGGGGTTAGAACCCAAGGTCGTCTCGCTGAGCAGGGTCCTCAGTCCCTTTTTAGTTTTCATTTTATTCTGGGACATGGTCTCACTCAGCCTTTATGGTGCCAGCTCGGGGCTTCAACTTGTGATCCTCCTGCCTCAGCCTCCACGAGTGCTGTGATAACAGGCCTGTGCCACCATGCTTGGCTCTCCAGCACTCATCCGTTCATTCAGGCCGCAGCTCTGCTGAAAGGTGTGGGAAGGCAGAGTGGTGGCACTGCTCATATGGAGCTATGACCGCTGGCAGGAGACGAGACCTCACACAGAGGCTCCAAACGCAAAAGCACAAGAGCACATAGCCGCCCCATGCAGCTCTGGGAATCCAGGCTCCAGGAGAGATACGCCTGATCTCCAGGACAGACACATGGATCCACTGCGTTGATCCATGTCTAGGGGCCAGTCCTAATAACCTGTGGACTCCATCCTTGTAAATTTGCCTCCTCATTAAAATTAACCCGTGACACATATGCACACGGTTCTGTATTTCTCCTTCATGAGTATGTGAGCACGCAGAGCAGCCACGAGTCCAGACTGCAGCCAGCCCCCCAGCAGCTGAAGTTGGGGTAGTGCTCTTGTGACTCAGTGTCTTCTGTAGGAGCTATTTAGCTCAAAAAACCTGGTGCGTTTTGTTAGTGCTTCGCTGATTAAAATAGCCTTGAAGCACAGGCTGACGTGCTGGTTAGTGCATCCAAACTCAAACGGGCAGTGGTGCACCTTAGGAAGAACATGTATGCGTCACCGGGCTCTATGGAGGCACGAATGGCCGTGCTGCTGACGGTGAGCTCACAGGTAACAGCCCACAACGTGCACTAAGATGTCTTCAAACAGAAAAAGACATAAATCAGGCTGGTGCGCTGGCCAGTTGAAGCTGCTGTTGCCAGAGATCTGAGGGGACCTAAGCCCACAGTTCCTTTGGGAGCCAGGTCAGGACTTCCCGGGCCTAGGGACCGTCACTTCTGCAGAGTGAGGGGCCCAGGTGGGCAGTCACATGAGTGTGCAGTGCACACACATATCAGCTCACTCTCACTTTCTTAACCTGTCAGCACGGGATCCTTTATTTTCTATTTCTCTTCTACAGCAAATGCTTTGGGTCACTAGTATAAGTAGCTCAAAGCCATGTGACTGCCCTGCAGAATATTCGTCCTATGAAGACGGGCTCTTTTGTCAGCCTGGACACTACCTTTATGGAATGTGCCTTTGCAGCCATGGTTCCAGAACTCACAAGTGTGTCAGCGCTGTGTGTGACAGCAGATGCTGGCACACAGATGGCCTTCTCAGGCTACGGCAGACCCCTTCTGCCGACGAGGCTGTAACAATCACAGGGGAGTTACTCAGATCTGAAACCATTCTACCCTTCAATTTGCAAACTCACGACAGAGCTCTTGTGAAAGACGTGTCTAGCGTAACACATTCCTCTCTAATTCTCTGCTACGGTCACCTACAGTGTATACATTTGGGCTAAATTTTAAATAAACGTACCTTGAATATTTGAAGTTCTTCTAGGATTACTTCTTCCATAGATTCTGTTTCTTGGTTGTAAATGGTGATGACTTTCAGGACGATTCCAGCGTCTGCAAGAATAAAACGAGAAGGTAAACTAGAAGCCCTACCACAGTCTGGTTTTTAAATAACTGACAACTAAGAAAGAACCATGAATACAAATAAAATATGAAATCCACATGTATGAAATGTCATGAGAACTACCAGCTCAAAATCATGTGATAAACTATTATGTATTAACATTTTCAATAGAAAAAATTAATTTATATGCCTATCCAAACATTAAAAGCTGTATCCACATCCTTTGGTAGAAAAATTCGACTGTAGATTGCAAAGTCAAAATGTCCTTCGGAATTAGGATACACAAAGAGGAGAATATTTAAGTTTCTCATACATAGAAACTTTTCACTTAAACCACTTTCTTCAGGAGAAACTGCTTATAACCTTCAGAACATCCCAAGCTATGCCCTATTTAAATTAAAAATGCAGGGTTTTGGTTTGTTGTTCGTTTGTGCAGTGCTAGAGACTAAACTCAGACCCCAGGCGTGCTAGGCAAGTTCTCTGCCACCAAGCTACATACTCAGCCCAGTGTCCACCATTAGCAACTTTTAGAAGTTTCAAGTTTACACCCTCGAGAAAAGAGTGGGATATCGCCTGTAAAATTTAGCTTTTATGATTATCCATTATTTGTAAATTTAAACAGATTTTTAAATGTACATCTTATTTTTATTATTCATAATATTCTGCAACTGTGCCTTCGAAAGATAAGTATAATCACATTAATTTACCTGTGCAGATATTTTGATGTCATGCTAGAAGTAATAACTCATAAAACATAAGTACTTTGGGAGTCTTGATCAAGGAGTTCTGTGGTATTTGAGAAGTATATTGAAAAATTAACTGATTTCCTTAGTAAAACTAGATTATAATTAAACTAATAATAATGATCTGTAGTTTCCACTAACTAAAAGGAACAATTTTCAAAATCACCATTTTGAAAATCAAGCACATATTAAATATCTTACAGTTCATATGTTTGGCAAAAATGTAAATCAAACGTTATTTTGCAATGGTAGTGATACACACATTACTCCTGAAGCTTGAGCCTGATAAACATTGCACACTGTCATGTGTTCTTGTGGGGTTTTGCAATGTGCTTATCATAGATGGGTCAAGTTTGTTCTAGGCTTCTGAGACCTGTGGCTCCATGGAACGGTAACTGCTTGTGACCGCACATACACAGATATCTCTGGAACTTTCTCAAATAACACAGTCAACCTGACCAAAAACAAGTGGCTAGGGGGACACTTGTATGTCCCCTGCTTCCCAGGACATTTAAAAATAACAGCCTCTCATGAGCTGTATCAAAGGTGAGTCTTGCCCATGGAGCCTCACCCCATGGCTGACTCTGCAGAAGGTCACTGAACTCATGAGCAAGTTACTTTTCGATTCTTAAAGAAGTCTGCTGCTTGGTACTTTAAACACAAAACACACTATTAACATTTAAGTTCTGAAATAAATAGATAAAATGTACCCATAGCAGAGATCAATTTCTGGAAATAAGATTAATATTTCGTTACAGGAACCACTGTGCTGCGTAAGAAAGCACTGGGCACTTTAAAGTAGAGTGACTAAGGGCTGGCGACATAGCTCCGTGGCACAAGTGCCTGCCTGGCAAGTGCAAGGTTGTAAGTTTGAACCCCAGTCCCACCAAATAAATAAATAAATAAATAAATAAATAAATAAATAAATAAATAAATACAATAAAGTAGAGTGACTACTTCTTTAGTTGCTTCAAGTACAGCAAAAGTCTACAGAACTTTCCTCAGACTGTTCTCATCTAAAATTATAGCCAGTGAACAGCACTGCATATACAGCCACTTGTACAAATGATCACTGCTGGTGGAGCGTGGTAGTTACTGCTGTCATCAAGGTACTGTCATGTGTTCTGGTGAGAATGTGAGGCTTCCGTGAGCCACCAGCCAGAGGCAGTAACGGGGCTGGGTGGCTCGAGGTGGATAGGGGAGGCCTGGACGAGGCTTCAGTTTAGACCCTACTATCCATTTATTTACTTCATTTATTCAACTGCATTAAGCATGAACCATGTGTCGGGAATTCTGTCCTGTAGCAATCCCCAGTCCTTCCTGGGACTTGGCCAGTATATCTCAGAACCAAACCACGACACTATTGCTCATGAAAGTGATCATTAGGTCACTAGCACCAGACCACGGGCATGGTCTCCAAGTGCTGAGACACAGGATAATTCTGCTCAGCCTTTGGGGCTTTCAAAAATACGATTCGAGTTATTTCCTTCAGGGAGACTGGGGCGTGTCACACTTGCTCAGCGCTGTACCTGTGCCGATAAACAGAACATCATACTGGCCGTCCTGGGCTTCCACTCGGTCCACAGCAATCTGTTTCAGGTTGTACTTTCCGTCGGTCTTCACCAAGATTGGCTTTTTGTGTGCAGGTTTGATGGGGTGGTACATGAGCGGGTGGCCTCTCGCAAATCGCACAGCATCATCGGGGTAGTCCTTGGTGGTCCCGTGCCTGCCTCCGTTCACCTTGCTAGCACACTGCACATGCGTGATAAGGAATTCCAAAGGGGAAACCGCCAATCACAAGAGGAAGCACAGAGATGGACACTGTTACGTAACCAACTGCACATTTAATCACAGACAGTAACCTCACACCCTTCACTGCAAGGATAGACTCAAAGCTCTATAAATAAGCAGCATTAAAATATTAGATAATACATTGAAAAATGAAATACATTTAATATAAGGACAGTTTGGAGGGGCCAGCAGTAGATGTAATAAGTGTTTAAATTTTTTTTTAGGTTTTCTAAAATTTTTCACATTGTGAAGTAAACTCTGAAAGAATCTGGGCTTCAGGGAAACAGTCTCTTTGTCATACTGCGTCTTCTCTCCAGACGAAGATTCCCACTGCACAACACAGCTTTCCTGCCAGGACTATGGCAGTATGACTGGTGACATCTCCAGGTAGAAATCTTAGTGACATAACATAGAAACCTTCCAATTTTATCACCATACAGTCCTGAGAGAAACACTTGCCCTGTTGCTCTCCTATAATCCGTGTGAATCCGTGTCACATTTTCACCTGGATTAGGCACAATAAGTGGAGAGAACCAGCAATACTTGCCATGATGTGTCTGAACCCTTAAATTTCTGACTCTAAATAGAAGGGTCCTGGAGCACCTTGAGCCATGCTGATGGAAACTCGCTAACAAGGGCCCCTTGTTTCCTGTGTTTTCTCCAGAACCAGCAGCAACTGCAATGATTATCTTGACAAAAAAGAAAAAAAAAAAAGGAAAAAGAAAACCAACATTCTATTTTAGAAATAGAGTGGTACAGTAATCAGATTCTGCAGAGAGGGGACTTATAATGGTTCCTTTTTTTACAAGAACCAGGCCATATTTCTTGGTTTGGCACAAGCCTACTCACTGGAGTGCCCCTTCACTGTAAGTAACTGGAAACACTTCTAACTCGGGCGGAAGCAGCTCCACGACGCCCCCTCCCTCCAATCTCCTTCAGAACCAAGTGGTTCCAGGCAGCACTTCCGGCGAAGCCACAGGAGTGGGCTCTCTCCATTCAATTACAGTTTCAATCAACTGAGTGAAACCAAATATACTTTATGTCTTACTGGAAGTCATACTTCCAAGTGAGGGGAAGACATAGTTGTGGTGAGGCCTTACACTTGTTAATGGAGGTGAGGTTTGTTTCCACTTGGGGTCTGGGCTCTGCAGAAGTGGTTTCTACTTGACTTTCAAGAGACCGTGGAAATGGAGTAGTGACGAGCTCCAGCAGCTGCTCCTGAAGCGCAGATGCTGACTTGCATGACAACTTAAGTGGCTGCTCTCCACTGACCCGCACAGAGCATAAAAATCCATGGTTTTGCAAACTAGTTGCATACAGGACCCACAGTACCAAGCGGTCATCATCACCATCCATGTCTGGACATGTGAGCGATTAAAAGCGGAGAAGTTTAAATGACTAGTTAAAGGGACCTGCTCCACAGCGCAGGCTGCGTGGTGGAATTCCTGCGCCCCTCATACTTTCCTGTGGGCATGTTTCCTCTCTAATTGCACAGGGAAGGTATTTTTAAGGGTACTGTGTATTCTAAGAAGGCAGAGAAAAGCTTATAGATCTGCTAATATGACAAAGAGGGGAGAATCTAACTTAGGAAACTTACAGTCTAAGAGAAATAGAAGAACACAAAATCAGAGTGACATTCTCCTGCAGGTCCAAGGGATGCTAATTCTTTCCAAGAGGCTGGGGAAAAAAATGCGTGATTCCTTTTTTGTTGTTGGCTATTTCTGCATTCACAAGTGCCCTGCAAAGCGAACTCTTGGTTGAGTGCTCAGAAATGCTGAGAAAAGATGCATCGGGGACCACAGTCATCAAAATAAAAAGCACGTAACTTATAAGAGGCATGGAATTTCTGTGCCACCTTAGCATATTTTGATACAAAATTCTGTAACTGCAAGTGTGTTCAGGC
Source organism: Myocastor coypus (assembly GCA_004027025.1). NCBI lineage: Eukaryota > Metazoa > Chordata > Mammalia > Rodentia > Myocastoridae > Myocastor > Myocastor coypus. The sequence goes on along the minus strand of PVJA010013286.1, from coordinate 18,093 downwards.
ATGTGAATGAGGGACATCACCATAAGGGGCTTTCAGAAAGAAGCATGCCACGGCCAAGGACGAAACTTACAGAGCCAGGTCTTGGGTAGGGGACTTTTCCTTCGTAGAGGGACCAGTGGTACTCAGGCCCTTCTCTGTGTGCATATGGCCCATTGAAAGCTTCCCGGATGCTAGACATGTGGTAGACGCAGATAGCATGCCCTCTGAAGATAGTGCTGGAAGATGAGGAAAAGCATTGTAACGAGGAGCTCGCAGGCCCACAGCCCACTACTTCAATAAGCACATAAGGATACAATAATACAATCTTCGGGGTAAAAAACTTATAATTCCTTTAAGCTTAGGATAATCTAGGAATAATAACAGTCATAGTTGTTGACTTTATGATTGTTAAATCATAATGCTACATGGTAACATGGTTAACAAAGGAAGAATGTTCTTTAATAGTGAAAATGTTCATTCTCAAGTTCTGTTACTCATTTTAAGGTATTAGGATTTTTTAAAATGTCTCCTCCATGTAGTGTTCATCATGTTATTATCGCTAAAATTCAATTCAAATTTTGTGAGCTATCTCAGCATACATGGTGTGCACAGCAGCTTAAAGTCTCATGAACTTTTAGGGCTCTGTTCCACTTTATAGGTTGGGATTTCACAAGCATTGGCACACTGTGAACTCTTCCCTTCAGGGTCCTGAAAACATTGGTCACAGACAAAGAACTGGAGTGAACACAACAGAGAGAATTCCTTAAGGTATGTAAAGCTCAGGTTCCTTACCTTCAGAATTAGTATCATAATATGATATAAAATTTTCTACTCTCAGAGGATAACAACAGTAGTTGCTACAACAAGTTCTGTTGTGTGCCTTTGTAGCCAGATTCTGAAAACGTATGTTGTTTTAAAAGTCCATTAACACTGACTGTATTTCTTAATTTGGCATAATTGGAATTAAACATTTTCTAAGCATCTGCATTATGAAAATTAAAATAAGTAATATTCATGGATGAGTCTTTCGAATGGGAAATTCTGAATATGGTATACCTTAAATCCCGAGACACCTGAACAGGTGCAGTCATATCACCGTCTTAGAACACGGGCTCGTGCATTTGCTAACACACCTTGAAGCAATTGGAAGTGTCGGGGTGCAGGGCGAGCTGGGGGGAGCCTCTCAAGCCAAGTGACCCATGCCTTTGATCACATTCAGGGATAGCAACGGCCGTGGCAGGGAACAGCTGGCAGGTTTTCTTCCTCACATTTGTACATAAATTGCACCGTCAAAAGGGAAATTGTGCACGAAAATCATGCTTTGTTTTTGATTCCTCAGAAAGACCCAATATGCCATCATGTGGAGAGCAGCGTGCAAATGGAACACTCTAAGCCTCAGGAAAAAAACACTGATTATCCCACAGCTTAGACTCAGCACGTCAGAATCTATGAATTATCATGAATTATCATGAATTTACCTATTTGTGGGTATAAGGGACAAGATTAAGGGAAAAAAATAAAGAATGTTCCTGGGCTGCCAAAACTAGTAATATACCTTAGCTATTTTTTTTAAATAGGATCAGGGAATAATCATTAAGAAGTATTTTCACATTGCTGTGCTGGAGAAGAGACCTCTGTGTCGGGTACTCTTGTTTTGCTGCTGGGACAAGTACCAGACACCCAAAATGAAGGAGGGAAAGCTTTCTTTGGCTCACAGTCCGTGGAGGTTTCAGTTCAGACTCAGCTGGCTCCAAGGCAGAGCTGCACAGGGCAGGGAGCAACCCTTTGTGGTGGTGGCAAAGAGTAGAAATCAAGGGAGTGACAGCAGCACAGGCGGCCAGCTAGCCTCTCCCCTCCTTACCTTGCAGTGCAAATTCCCTGCTTCGGGGCAGGTGCAGCACCCACACCCACGGTAACCGATCACAGGCTCCAGGAGCAGCCTCATGACTGCCCGAGGCTCTGGAGGGGGACTAGACACAAACCGTACCAACCTCTCCTTACAAAAACTAGGTACTTGTTGGAAGGATGTATTTTTATTTGCAAATAAAAATCAGCTGCTGAAGAAAACAAACAAAAACTGAGTAGTACCAGTTCCCTAGAATGGTCCAGGTCTCTGCCACGCAATCAGGAGACACTTGTCCCATGCTGTCTCTGCGAGGGAACCCGGACAGATTCTTTTGGCTTCGCGTTTTATCCCCAATCTGCCACATTTGGTGAGATACCCAGGAAAGTATATGTGCCAGTTTTTAGCCTAAACCAATTCCGTAGTCTTTTTTTTTTTAATTCATAAATCAGCACACAAGCCGGGCGTGGTGGTGCATGCCTATAATCCCAGCACTCAGAGGGCTGAGGTGGGAGGATCTGTGAGAGTTCGAGACCAGCCTGGGCTACAAAACTGAGCTCAAGGCCAGCCTGAACTGTACAGCGAGACCCTGTCTCAAACAAACAAAAAAACAAAAAACAAACAAACAAAATACATAAATCAGCACACCAAGTATTATTTTACCTAATGTAATTCCTCCATGGATACAAAACAGACAAATGTAAAGAGGGAAATGGCACATCTTAGGCCCTAAATGCGGAACCGCATACTTAATCTGGAGGGGAGAGCCTTCAGTCCTTCACTGCATGTCTGCTCAGGGGTAGAGCACCCAGAATACAGGGGCAGAGGTATCTTGGTGACAACAGGGACATCGACAAGGTCTGGGAAGCTGGTGTCAGAGAGTAATGTCAGGTAAGAGAGCAAATAACGTACGAGGTGGTCTGGTGAAGCATGCGTTGGAATCTGTCACGGTGTTGTCTTATTGAAAACAGAGCACTGGAAAAATCAGAATGAGAATATTCTCTAAATGAGTAGGCACATAGTCTAGAACTTGGGAGCTTGGCTTGGTAAGCTCCACTTGATAAACAGACCCCAGCAAGGAGCTGTTATCTTAGGAGCTGCAGGAGAAAATGCTGCTCTCTTGCCGATTAGACAGGAAAGAGGTTAGGATACTGAGCCCGAAGGGGCCCGGGGTCTGCAAAGAAGGCTCTGGACTGGTGGAGCCTTTGCAAATCAAAAGGCGGTCACAACCGAGGAGACTCTGGGGCTGGAGAGGGTGACAAGGCCTCTGTGGTATTTCCAAGCTATGCCTAGTTTCCCCGTGTGAGAGAGAAACCTTTTCGGGGTGCTTTGAAGGGAGTGGCATGGGGTGTATTAGCTGTTGTTATTCCCTATTATTTGGTTCTGGGATTTTATTTTTTCTTAAAATAATCCATGGCAATTATTTACAATTTTTTAAAAAATCACTAGCGTCACAGACACGGCCATCACCCCCTCACCGGAGCCCTTGCTCCACGTGTGTCACCCCACTGCTTTTGCCGCCTCGTGAGGCAGGTCTGGGGGGTTCCCTTTGATGAAGGTCTTTAATGAAGTGTGACAAAAAATATGGTGATCCCTGCCACCGAGCTCCATCCAGCAGAAGGCAGCGCGCCATGACACAGGATGCTGGGCCCACCTCCGCCTTCTACATGGGATCCGGCACCTGTGACTTCTGGCTCCTCCCCAAAGCCAAGATGGCCTTGAAAGGTGACTCTGTTGAATGGATTCAGGACATCAAGGCTGCCAGGACAGGGGTAAACTGAGGATGTGCAGGGAGGAAGCCTCCAGCGCTGCTTATCTTTGCACACGACAAGAATGAGTGACTTAAAGCTGGGGAACATGGTGAGGGAGGTTCCCAGCAGTAGGCCTTTGGCTGTAGTAGGTTTTTTTTTTTTTAATTTCGACATTCACTGTGTTTTTCAATCACATCTCATGTGTGTACCATGAAAGGAGCCAAGCCAGCTTTGTTTTTATCAACTAACTAAATTTCTCACCTGGTAGTGTTAAACAGTCCAAATATCACTGGGTTCTTCTGGTCTCTGGTGTGCAGCAAGAAAACATCCTCTGAAAATTAAAGACCCCAATCCATCATGTTATATTTTCAGTCCTCTTCACATGCAGAGAAAATAAATACACGTGGAACAAATCAGAATCTATCATAAACGAAGACATCTACTTCCGGGAGCACCCAGCAAGCATGACCGACAGGCAACTTGGGGTTTCCCACTCTGGGCGCCAGGGATGCCAAAGGTGGGGAGCTTAGGAGATACTGGACTTTGTTTCTGAGACTCCACTGTCCCCACCGAGCCACAGAGCTAGGGTAAAAGGAGGGGAAATTTGCCCCAGGTTGGTTCCAGGTCAGACACCACAGGAAGCAAGCACTTTCTGTGTGCTAGAGGCACTGGAGAGGTACTCAGACCAGCTGGAAATGCAATTGCCCCAATAATTTTTTTACCTAGGTCATCAAAGTACGTGTCGATCCCATTCAGGCCCGGTACGGAACACACCAGCCTGGCCTTCAGGAACGTGGTCCACTTGTTCACCAGGATTCTCTGCCCTCCGGCGTCGTTCTGTGGGGACAACACGTCAGCCATGGATCCCAAGAAGATTTCTCAAGGCCCACTGGGTGTGCTTAGGGCCATACCTGCCAGAACTCACCATTTTTTAATATTTGGCAGAGAACTTTAACATAACCCACAAACACTTCAATAGATCAAAATCCCTACACTCAAAGGGAAAAACAAAACATTTGTTTAGATTGGGGCTCTCTGGCTTCCCAGTACACGTCACCCTGATGTGTTAGACATTTTCTAGGTATTCAACCTTATCAATGTAGCTCTGTCTCCCAAAGTTGTAGCTATTATGTTAATTTTCTTTTCTTTTACTTTTTTTTTTTCCTTTTCTTGTTTTGTGGTACTGGAGATGGAACCCAGAGCCTTCACACTGAGCTACATCCCCTACTCTTCTTTATTTTAGTTTTGTGATAGGGTCTCTTCAAGTCACTGGGCTTGATCTTGTGGTCCCTCTGTGTCAGTCTCCCAGAGTGAGGGGTTACTCTGTACACCCCTGTGCCTGAATACCTTATCATGTTATTGAAAAACGATCTGCTGGATAGGTTGGTTTCTTTTTCCTCTTAAAGAAGACTTTAGGGGCCTGGCGGGATGGCTCAGTGGTCTAAAGCCCCTGCTTAGGGAAGCCTGGGCGGCTTCAGGGACCGCGGGTCAATCCCGGCACCACATGCTGCGCCAGCCCTGCCCTCGGGGCAGGCTGAGCCGGCCGTAAAAATGAGTGAATAAAAACAAACAAAGGTTCTGAAACAAGAATAAAAATAATAAATAAAATAAAAAATTCTTTAAAAAAAAAAAGAAGACTTTAAACACACACACAAATACCCATATTATATTTTACAAACCATACATATTATACTCAGAGATGCATCTGTTACACTCATTTGTAAATACCTTCCCAACTGTAAAGCAACTTTACATTTGTATTAGCATCCTCCAAATACTTTCTGGTACTACAGTTGGTTTGCTGTCAAGCAACCTGTTTGAACATATAAAACAAACCACAGATTTTCTGTAGAAGCACACTGAGTTATTCAAACACAACCATGTGTGCTGTTTAGATGGAGAACTAAGAAAAAAATAAAATAAAATAAAAAAGATTTGGGTTACATTTGTTTTTAAAAAATGCGCTCAAATTTCTACTTTGACAGAGGCCAACGCCAAAAAGGCCACCTCTGAGCCTGGCTAGGAAGGCCGGGCACGTGCTGGGGTCAAGCTGCACTGAACGTGGATTTCCCACAGGACACAATGCAGGCTGGACACTGCATGTGGATTTCGCACGGGACGCAATGCAAGCCTGGCACGGTGGACGTGGATTTCCCACAGGGCGCAATGCAGGCTGGGTGCTGCACACGAATTTCCCGCAGGGCGCAATGCACACTGGGTGCTGCACGTGGATTACCCACAGGGCGCAATGCACGCTGGGCGCTCTACCACGTCAATCTCCCTCCTGACGTAACGCAAGACGAGGCAGGCTGCACAGCCCCGCCCGCCCACGCGCCCTTCGTTTACGCTCACCACGCACAGCCGCCCCACGCGCGCGAACAGTGCCTGCGCGCCCTGCTCTGCCTCTTGCGCGCGCTCGCTGAAGAAGAAGTAGGCCTTGTCGTCCGCGCGGTCTTCGTTGTCTGGCACCAGGTACGCGCCCACGAACTTGGGCTCTGCAGGCAAGAAGAAAGCAGGGGCTACTGAGCGGCCAGCTCGCTTCCTCGGGCAGATGTCCCTGAGGCTGAGCTCCGCACCCATATTTGGGGGGAAATGTGACATTGTCCTGCTGGTTTTGAGCCAAACATTAGGAGACACAGAGGCACCCGCATGTTCTGTGCAAGTCAGAGGACCGTCTTTTAAAGAAACTTAGCTGCAAAATTGAGGGGGGAGAGAGAAGTTTCAAACCACTCCACTGCAAAAGACGCACAATCAGCCTCCATGTAGCTAGGCCAGCAGTGAGGCCAGGCCCGGGAGCGCACTGTGCGGGTTTCACGTGCCGATCACGTGTGTCTCATGTGCAGCGCACACGTGTGCATCTCACATGTGGGTCATGTGTGCACCTCATGGGCAGAGCACTGAAAATCTAGCTTATGAAGAATTATTTCAGTCTTAAAGTGGTGCATTCACGTTTTCGTATTTATAGCCGAAGGTATTTGAGTCAATGACCTCTGCCCGTACAGTCTCCTCGGTATTTCAATGATAATGTGCAGTGTATAAGCATTGTACAGATGCACACGTATTCACACTCATCATAGGATTCTGACCTCCTCGATACACCAATGTGATAAAAATTCCTTCTTACAAAGAATTCTAGGGCAGCAACGTTTGCCTATTCCTAACTCTGAAATAAAAAAAAGTGATCCCACTAAAGCAAATAGTGGGGCCCGGCGGGATGGCTCAGTGGTCTAAAGCGCCTGCTTAGGAAAGCTTAGGCGGCTGTAGGGACCATGGTTCGATCCCTGGCACCATATGCTGCACCAGCCCTGCTCTCAGGGCAAGTTGAGCCGGCCATAAAAATAAATAAACAAACAAAAGTTCTGAAACAAGAAAAAAAAAATTTTTTTAAATAAATAAATAAAGCAATTAGCGCTAAGAAATTGGTAAGTGTATCCAAAACTTTTTGGATGATTTTTTTTTTTTAAAACTTTTCAGGTATTTGTTGTCTTCCATAGAAACAATGTCTCAGCACTGCAGGGCAGCTAAGTTGGGCCTCGAACGGAGGCCCTGCTTTTTCATGTCCCGTGACAGACACAGGCTGTATTTCTACCCTGAAGCCTACACAGCTGGAGGGCCAGACGCCTCCTCTTGGATCTGTAGCCTCCCTGGCCCGCCCGCCCTCCTATGTCCCCACTATCCATGGCCCACCTCGTAGCAGGCGCTCGTCATCGGGCTCTGTGCGGAGGTGACCCAGGCGGCCCGGGCTGCGGGTGAGCGCGGCATCGCGGCCCCAGTAGTCCCCATAGAGACCCGCGAAGAGCTCACCACCTGCAAGGAGAAGCCCAGGAAGCAAGTCAGAGCCCATCTCCCCACCCCCCCAGGACAGGCTGTGAACCACCACGGCACACAGCAATTCACCTTTCACATGCGTCAGCCCAGCACATGGATACTGGGCCGAGTCCAGCTGCGGCCTCCTACTGCTGGGGTAGCCCAGCCACCACTTTGCCTTTTCTGGGGCATCTCCTTCAGGAAGGGAAGCAAGCAGTCAGTCTTCCCTAGAGTAGAGCGCTTGGGGGAGTAGCCAGCAGGCACTGGGATCAGATTGCAGCCAGGACAGGGCTTCCCTTGCCTCACTAACTGGGCCTTCCTGTCAGCGGAGCTTTCTTGTTGGCAAGGGTGCGAGGTGTGACATTTGTGTGGGCTCCTCTGCCCTCCTTGGGACCACAGAGTGCGGTCACGGTGACGTTTGCACGGCGCTGGAGGAGGGGGCTGCCTGAGATGCCCCTGACTCCACTTGCTATTGTTCAGCCTGCTCACCACAGAGGGTGCTGGGAGGCTGGGTGACACTGTCCCTGCCACACAGTGGCCCCTGGAGCCTTAATGTTCAATCTAGGAGCTGCAGAGTGCAGGCAGCATCTTCAGAAGTTGCAGCATCTTTGGAGTCAGAAGTAGAGGGTCAGCGTAGCTTGAAGCATCGTTTCAAACAATGCGAAAATCTAAGGGTTAACTTGAACCCCAGCAGGCCCAACACCCAGCAGGCCCCGGGGCTTGGGGTCCTCCTTCCTCAGCTGATGCAGAAGGGTTAGTGTACTGTCAGATTTGCCACTGTCGGGGTGCATGGTAGGTGGTGCTCTCCCTGTCGCAAAGCAGTTCCTGCCCATCCTGGTGCACAGTGGCCTGGGACGGATCATTTCCTGAATGTGCCACAGCTCGGGGTAAGGGGCTTAAAGATAGGAGGTGGTGACTGTATGATATGTGGCCCACATTTCATGAATTCTGAAATCCCGTATAGTGTTTATTGTATTTAAAGTGCCTGTTGTAATTTTTTTTTTTTTTTTTCAGTATTAGAGATTGAACTCAGGACTGTGCACTTGCCAGGCAAGCACTTATTCTACTGAGCTATCTCCCTGGCCCTAAAAGGTCTGTTTTAGAAAATTTGAATGCATTTCACTCCCAATTCAATGCATTGAATTACATAATAATTTAGGAATTGCTATTTATGCATATGTATAAATACATGACCAAATGTGTACATGGAATTTAAGAGAACTAGAGTTTATTAGTTTTTTATAAATTATTTAAAATTTATCAAGGTTTCTTCCCTATGGTAACACCTTTAGAACTTTCAAAGAATTTAAAAGAGTAAATGTGTTCATATGATTTGAAATTTGAAAAAGCAATCAGTTGAGTTATGCCTTTGCTATTGTGTAGCAAAATCTATTTTTGACTTGGGTTAAAGTGATGACTGCTTCAGTTATTTCAATTTAGAAATACATTACAATACAAATTAAACTCAAAGATATAAAGAAATAAGTTTCAGAAATATTATTGTAACAAGCTATGTTTGCTTTTATAAAGACAAGCAGCTCTAAATAGTTTTGTTTTTCTGTTCCCCAAATCCATTATGGATGTGTAAAATCTAGGGCATAGCTGAATAAAGTCTAGGTTCCTCACAGAGGAATCCATTGTTGAATTATATTTTTAGATAAGAGACAGCAAAGTGGACATGAGGGGTCTCAGCACTGCGGAATCAGGGCCCCAGGTGTGTTGGTGCGAGGCAGGCGTGCTCCTTAGGCAGCTGGTCACGAATCGCAGTGCTGGAAACCACACTTAAGAGAGATACATTGGTTAAGATCTTCACCTATACTCAACACTTGATAAGTGACAAGTGTCATACTGAAGAAAATTAAAACTATAACAATACACAAAATCTAGACTTGAGAAAATACAGTTTAGTGGAGAAGTCACATCAGAGCTCTACCTAAGCATATCATTTTTTGGTAATAAGACTAATATAATTGTTATGGTCTGTGTCTAGTCCCGCAAAGCCTCATGCAGGCATGGAGTAGGCTTCTAGAGCTCGTGATTAACTCCTGGTGCGCTGGGATTAGGGTTGTGAGTGCTGCACCCGGGCCTGGGGCGGATGCCTGAACGCAGCGTTAGGGAGGCAGACTCCCACTCTGCATCCATGGCTGCTGCCGCTTCTCCTCCCGCTCTTGCCCTTTGCTGCTGCCACGAACGGCTGCTCTCTGCCGTGTGCCGCTCTGCCGTGGAGCCAGCGGAGTATGGAGTGACACCTCCAGTGACTGTGAGCTAAATAAACCTTCCCTTCCTTTATTTTGGGGGTTGGGTATTTGTCCCAGCAGCAAGAGAAGAGTAACTGAGACAGTGATATACATGAAAGATAACTAGTGCTATCTCTACCAGAAGTTCTCTATAAGTAGAGAAGCAACGTTGGGTAGCAGACGTGCTCAGGCTTCTCCAGCACCCACTGGGAAATAAAAAGCGCTTCACTGGGTGAAAGACACAGAACCCTCAGCTCTGCAGCACAGGTAGCCGAGCAGAACCACGGAAGAAGTGAATGTTAAGACAACACACTGAGGATTCACCTAAAGTATTTTTTTATTACAGATGAATTATATTTTTCTTTTTAAATTTATTTCTTTGTCTATCTATCTATTTGTTTGTTTGTTTGTTTATATTATGGCTGGCTCAGCCTGCCCTGGTGATGGGGCCGGCACAGCATGTGGTGCTGGGGGCCGAACTGTGGTCCCTGAGGTTGCCGAAGCTTGTCTAAGCAATGCTCTAGACTAATGTGTCATGTAGCCATCCCAGGATTATGTTTTTCACTAAAAGCATGAATAGCACCTTATAAAACTACTTCAAACATAATTTTTTTTCTGTGTGCTTGGCTGAATATTTAATGTGTAATTTGTATGAAGAGAAACTTCCTTGAAAATATTAGTTTTCTATTAAGCTTTTGATATATAATGCAGTTTAGTTCCTTACAATATTCTAGAATTTTTATTATGGTGGACTGTGGTACTTATATTACCACACATCATTTAGAACTTCAGTTCAAAGTTGCTTTAATCAATGATGTAAAGTTAAAACTATTTCTAACCACTAGAGGGCAGGCATGCGATGCCAAAAAGCAACCTATCGGGGCAGGTTATCTGCACAAAACATGGTAGACTTTCAATTTTATTCCATTTCCCTTTTTGCACTCAGATCAAAGAAAATAGTTTGTGAACAATTCAAATAACACCATCCGAGCTGTAGGATTTAAACCTCAAAGAAGTTAGATAGATGCTAAAAACGGAACCAAATGTCCTCCTCCTGAGAACACAGGCCTTTCAGGAGGCAGAGGTGCTGCTTTGGAATGCTATCCTTGTGAAGGAAAGTAGCACGCGCGCTGACTGCTGGTCATGACACTGGCCGCTGGGCCGGACACTGCACGAAGCTCTTTCCTGAGGAAAACCGGAAGCGAGGTAGCACAGTCGTAAAAAGCCAGCAATGAGATTGCAGCCAGCTGCCCCGAATCACAGCTGCACGATTCAGTGGCACCCTAAAAATGGAGACTTTTCCTATTAGAGGGGCTACTTGGCGTTCTACACTGTACAAAAGTAACATCTAGAGAAGTCATACTTTCATGAATTAAAAAATGATTTATATAAGGAATGAACTATATTTTGGGGCTTTGCTGATGAGAGCAGATTTATGCAGTGATTTATTTTTGTAATGTCTGTGGAGATGGGACAATTACCTAAGCAATACATTTAACTGCTATTTATTTGATATTGTAAATATATATAATCCTATTGCTATTTGATTGACTGATTGATTGATGGGTAAGGGAAATTAAGCCCAAGGCTTTCCATCTAAGCTACATTTCTATCTCTTTTTACTTTCTAGTTTGTGACAATCTCTCATTAAGTCACCAGATATCCCAGGCTAGGCTCAGATTTTTGATCCTCCTGCTTTAAGCTCCTCCCTGACTATTGCGATTATAGGCATGCGCACCCCTGCGTGATTCGATTTTTATGCCATTTATTGTTTTTGAATTGTTATAATACTGTCTTGCTGATAATCGATGTTATGTTATTTTAGGCCGCCAAGGATGATTATAATTTTTCAAAATTAAACAAGAACTGGCAAGGTCATCGTGATGGTCAGTAATCATTTCGCTATATGGATAAAACAATAGCGGAGTGTCTTAGGTACTTCTCTCTTATTGCTGGGACAAATACCTGACACGCAAGCTTAGGAGAGGAACGGTTTGTTTAGCTCACAGTTACTGGAGGTTTCATAAGTTAAAGCAGCCTGAATTACATAGCAAGACCTTGAGACTGTGCTGCCGTGTCCAGGATGATTCGCTTCATACCTCCGAGAGACCGCCGCCTGGGGTGAGGGTGGGGGGACCTCTGACGGTGCATGCTGTCTGTTTAACAGTTCGCGCCTCTCTTGGCCACGCCCCTCAAGCCCCGCCCTAGTCCTTTGGCCCCGCCCCTCCAGCCTTATGCCTGACAGCCCCATGATTTACATAAGGCTTTGGGCGGGGCAACTAAATACAAACCATAACATGCAGCTAACTCTGCACTGGAAATCCAGGAAAACCAAGCGCCCAGAGCTGCGATTTGGCCAGGCCAGAAGAGTTCAACACACGAAGGCACTGGTGGTCTGCAGAATCGAGGAGACCTTAGGCCTTTCCCGACCTGTGAGCTCCAGCACTCTCCACTGCACTCTGCTCAAGACCCTGTGTCTCTTCCACGCAGCTGTCCCCTGCCCACTCCAGGCCGACCACGCTTCTGGTGGCTCCGTGGCCCCTGGTCCTCCACAGCCCAGCCTCCATCCAGCTCACTGCTGAGCTGAGGCGGCTCCTTCCTGCTGCCACCCTGCCTGGCGTCTGGAACACAGAATCCGCTTAGGAAACACGGGTTGAATCAGTGCCCCATAAGTGAAGTAGCACATGGATCCAAGAGCTCTCTGTTGGTGTTAAGGAATCTCTGAAATATGCTGTAAGACACTCGGGTAAAGATTATGATGTTCAGAACTGCTTAGGGGAGAAAAATACGTGAAGAAAGCTGGCAGGTATTCACACCAATAACAGAGATCTTGAATTTTCATTCCTAAGGGACACTATGTTATTTAACAAATTTCAGCATAATTCTAGGAACTATATTTTTTCTAACATTTGTCCTCTGTCGCTTCAGCCCTGAAGGACTTTACATGGATTCACACAATGTGTATAGAAACTGCGTTGCTGAAAGAAAAGAAGACACTCATTTGATACCAAGCAAGACGCAAACATAAATCCATTCAAAGTGATTTTAAGGCAAAGTATAACATGAAGGTAACTGCCAACCTAGCTTCTTTTTTATACTATGAAACTCTATACTCAACTCTAATTGAAGTTACCTAAACATAGGACAAGGTCTTAACATCTTATGATGCTAATCCTGAGTTTCAGTCACTGATTTTATTCAGCATTTTGGGATACTGATTTTAATTATTTAGCAAGAAAGCACACAGTCAGTGATGTTGGCCTTGCTATCTCAGACATGGCCAGCATCTGTCCTACGCATGTTTTCTACACTTATCCTACAGCCAAAAGAATGCAGAACACGGTTGCCTCGAGGAACAAGGCAGAGACTGACCTCTCCTCTGTGCTGCTTAGAACATCACTGTCTTCAGAACAGGCTATTTTTCACACACAAATGAGAGAAAAGCCAGCCCTCAGGGGTCAGGCTGGAGGAGCAGGGCCCAGATGTGTCTCCCGCAGCGCAGTTCGTGCTGCCCTTGTCAAGGGAAGCAGGGAGACAGTGCACTTCTCTTGGGTCTCACCCGTTTGGGCCTGCGATGTTAAGGTCTAGCTTCTGGGCACTGAGGGGAAAATGAGTTTCCTGTGCATGAGTTCACATTTCCCGGGAGCCACCTCTATCTGCTTCCTTTGGTGGCACACGAGTGCCCCTGAAGCATCGCATGCAAGGAAGAACCGGAGCCCCCGCAATGGGGGTGGGGCCGGGCGGGCCTGCCTCTGCTCCTCCGCCACCTCCTCTTCCCTCTTCCTTCTCTCCTGGTCTCTTCCTCCTCCACCTCGTCCTGCTCCTCCTACTTCCTTCTTCAGAATCTCTTCCTTGCCCTGCTTCCCCCTCTCCCTTTCTTCTCTCTTCTCCTCTTCCACTCACTCTTCCTCCTCCATCCTCTCTTTTTTTCTTTAATTTTAAGGGCGCCGTCAGCCAAGTGCTCCAAAAGCTACTTGGAGGCCAGCGGCCGTGGACAGCAGCGAGGGGAACGTGGACAGCAGGCACGGTGCCAATCACTGGGCCGATGCCTTGGAAGGAAACCACGGCCTGGGTGAGGGGACCTTGTGGGGTCCAGATCACCTACAGTTGGGGTGAACTCAAGCAATGAGCCAGCACATTCACTTCGTATCTTTGTAGAGATGATAAAAGCATATATTTTACCCATGTTTGCGTTTTTCATTTATTTTCCAAACATTCAGTAAGCCCTTGTTTGCGCCAGGAATATTCACATACAACTCCGAATGTAAATATAATTTAAAGGACACATTTATTTGAAAATGTTGTCACTGAGAATTTGAAATAATCAGTTTTGTGTTCTTCGTATGTATAATTTCATTTCATCAACATATACATGTAACTCTAGAACAGGTAATAAGATATCTATTCACAAAGCCAGGGTTTTTTGTTTTTTTTTTTTTATAAGTTAAAAAAGAAATTTTTAGTGGCCGTAACTTCATGGCTGTCTCGGTTGCTCTTCTCTCCTTGCTGGGATGAATACCAAACACTCAAAATTAGGGGAGAAGGGCTGAGGAGAGGGCATACGTGCCTGCCTGGCAAGCGAAAGGCCCCGAGTTCTATCTCAGGTAACAACCACAAAGAAGTTAGGGATGGAAAGGTTTATTTGGCTCACCGTTAGTGGAGGTTTCAGTCCACACTCGGCCGGCTCCAAGGCAGAGGGACATATGGCAGAGAGCCACCTTCCATGGTGGCGGCAAAGAGCGGAGAGAACAGGAGTGCAGCCGCTCGGGCAGCGGGCCAGCCTCGCTCTTGCCCCTGCTCTGCAAGGCAGGGCAGGTGAGCATCCACACCCACAATAATCCCCAACTCTAGAGGCCGCCCCATGACTTCATGAGGCTTTGGGGGGACACCTAGACACAAACCATAACAAGAGCTATACTTCTGAAAACAAGTGAAACAGGACAACGCAGAAAGAAAACTTCAGTGACTTTAAGGTATGACACTGCTAGGTATTTACTGAAATAAAATTCAATAGGTCTTTAACTTGAAAAGTGTCCCTGAAATGTCCCGACAACAGTGACAATTCTTTCTTTCTTTCTTTCTTTCTTTTGTGTTTTAAAATGAATTTATTAAAGACTGTTCTCTGGAGGGCTACACCTTTGATTTGTCATTTTAAAACAAGTTACGTTTCTTCATGCTTTATAGTACAGGTAATGTAAAAGGATAGAGTTGTAGGCATTTTCCTGCCAGAATTCTGATAGTACCGCACAGTGTGGTCATTTCTGCAACGCTAGAATAAATTTAACAAGTCTTTTCTGTGCCTGTCTGCAAAAAGCAATGAGCAGCAGCAGATGGCGGCCTAAAAAGGCCGCTTTTCCTTCCCCTTCATTCTGTGGCACCGCAGCCAGTATTTTTACCATCTCACGCCACGATTTTCACTTTATCCACTTTAGTAAGTTCTGTCACCTCTCTGAATTCTACGTCGTTCAGTACAAAAGTTCACACGTTATCGCAGAACCTATATGTGTTTAGAGAGCCCCTGAAATTGACTCTGTTTCTGACCCTCTGAGCCACTGCAGAATTTACAGCCTTACCCAACTGAAGCAGAACTTGGAGGGCAAGCTGGGGGCTGATCTGTTGAGACTGTAGGAGCTAGTCCAGGCTTTCCTGAAGAATGTTCCCCAAAGTGGTATTTCTCTACAACTGATATGCCATGACTCAGGAGAAAGAAAGCATCTTTTTCGAGCTTGCATTGATATTCCGTCCCTGAGGGAGGCACTTCCCGCCACGTGCAGCGCAGCAGTTGCGCGGCCAGGGCCTGCAGGAGATGCCACCCAGCCAACAGTGACATTTCTGATAAGACTGTCAAAAGCACGTGACCAGCCGCGGTGCCCCCCCACCCCTGCACCACGCACCTCGGCACAGTTCAACTGCTTCCCTAGATAGCGTTGTCGCACCCCTGGTACTGGCAGCACTGTAAGAATGAAACGATGAGAGCCCTGGCTGTAGTACTGAGAGGAGAAAATGTGAGGGGCCCTTGAGTTCCTGGAGTTATTGTCAACTTAGAATACTGAACGAAACGCAGCTGAGGTGTTTCCTGACTGGCCGAAAGGATACAGCAGAAGCAGGAAGCATCGCCTCAATTTGACTTGGCCACTGGCCAAATGGCAGTTTACTTAGCAAGGGAAATGCTATGTGTATTTAATAATTTGAAAGGCATGGCTGATCAAAAATGCACCAATTATTTTTTTAAATTTGTTTCAACAAACTTTTTAAAAGCAAGGTTGTAATGCTGTGTTAGATGGTTACTTAAGGGCCAGGGAGATAGCTCAGTAGAATAAGCGCTTACCTGGCAAGCACACAGTCCTGAGTTCAATCCCTGGTATGGCAGATAAATAAATAAATAGATAAATAAATAGATGGTTACTTAAAATTGCTTTAAATACAGTATTAGCAACTGTATGCAGAAGGACGTGGTCGAACCCACGGAAATACGGTGGCATACTGAACACAGCCACGCGCAGTGGCATCTGGCCTTCCACGATGCCATGGAAACAGACTGTTACTATGAAGTGGCCTTGGAAAGTTGCCCTGCATGGTTCTGTTTCGATCGGCGCGCAGACGTGCAGGACATGGCTAAGGGCTTGCTTCGCTCCTTTAATCCTTTTTTTGTATAAAATCCTTGCATTTAACATTTCACTTCCGAATGAATTTTAAATTTAATAAAATTATGATTTAAAAAAAAGGGGGAGCCAGGGAGATAGCTCAGTGGAATAAATGCTTGCCTGGTCAGTGCGAGGTCCTCAGTTCTATCCCTGGTACCAAAATAATAATGATGATGACGATGATGATGAAGATAAATTGTGATCTTCAACTGGCCTTTTCAAATAACCCCAGTATTTGACCTTTTCCTTCACCGGAAATTACAGAAATTACAGTTGTACTTAAAGTGATGAAGTCGCATGGGAAATTCTGACCAACACGTGCTTTCACTTCCTTCCACGCCCTGTAGTTTTATCCACAGCGTCACCGTAGGGGCCAGTGAACCTCGTGTGTGTGTAGTGGGCGTGGCTCATCGGGCTGCCTTTGCAGGGCTGAGGGGCGTGGCTGCGTGGCCCCTTTGCCGGAGCCACGCCTTCCCGCCCCGCCTGCAGAACCACTTGGGCTCCGGGTCAGGGCTGCCGCTCCAGGCTTGCACTCCTGTCGAGGCTTGCACTCCCGCCGTTCCTTCGAGGTCGCTTCTGCCTCCCTTTCCACAGCGCCATCTCTCCAAGGGGCTCCGGGATGAAAGCGGGCGATGAATGTGAAGAGTGATATTTTTCCTCCTTCCCTTACAGGGATTATCCTGTAGCTTCTGCGCTTGGCCTGCAGGGCTCTTGGGATTGGATTTCTCTTCTGAGTGAGCCAGCAGCCACCCAGGGGCGAGCACGCCACATTTCAGAGCCGCGCAATTCAATTTGGAAGGTCGGTGAGACTAGCTCCAAGACGCACCGCCTGCCATATTGCCCTGCTGAAAATCCCCAGTTTTAGGTCCCCGGCTGCCTGCGTGAACGGGCTCCAGCGAGACTGCAGGTCAGGCATCAGGGCTGCTGCAGAAGTCTCTTTCACCTTTAATCAAAGTGTTACAAGAGAGAGCTTCTCTTCCCGCACTCGGATCACAGGCCCAGAAGCAGCGTGTGTGCTATAGTTTTCTTGATGCGTATTTCTTGTAGCTTTTTTGGAACCAAGGATTGAACTCAGGCCCTTGTGCTTGCCAGGTAAGCGCTTATTTTCCTGAGCTATCTCCACAGTCCAATGCTATAGCTTTCAACCTTCAATAGGTTACAATTCATCTGAGGAATGTGTTATAATTTATTGATCTTGTCTGGTTAGATTTCTCGGTGAGTTTTCCATTCAGTAATTATTTATAGAAATCCTACTCGGTGGAAGGGACTATACAGTGAAGGAAAGTGGAAAAAGCCTGGTGTTAGATAGATACAAACGCTTCTCCATAAGGAGGCCTATGAGCTTATCAAATACTTACATTTAATTCACATCATGTTAATTTCTTTGTAATTATAGTATTCAGAGGTCTAACATTAGCCAAAATTCACATTGTGTTAATTTCTTTGTAATTATAGTATTCAGAGGCCTGACATTAGCCAAAAGTGTCCTTTTAGTAGCCATTAGGTCCAAACAACTGCTCAGCCATAGGGAGGGATAAGCTTGGGTCATTCCTAGGAAAATGTCATGTCTGAGACCCTAAGGCTATGGGAAATCAATTAGAAGAGGAGATTAAGTATCTCATGGTGTTTCTTATGTGAAAAACCCAAAGTAGGGATAGTTTAAAAGCAACAAGGAAGGTGGGAGATAAGACATGGGGAGGTAGAAGCTGAACAGCTGGGACAGGGTGAGGAGGGAGCTGTGAGGGAGGGGAGAGAGGATGGAAGAGAGGGAGGGAGGAAGGGAGGGAAAGGCGGATGGGGGAGGGGAGGGGAAAAGGCAGGAAAAGGGAGGG
>PVJA010013285.1:0-49842 GCA_004027025.1 Myocastor coypus | reverse complement strand
TAAATGTTCAGAGAGAGAGAGAGAGAGAGAGAGAGAGAGAGAGAGAGAGAGAGAGTGTGTGTGTGTGTGTAACAGAGAAAGAGAGAGATTGATTTTGTTAACACTGGGAAACATTGTTTTGATTTCAGTGAATGTTTATTGCTCTTATGTTTAAAATGAGGCTGGCAAATTGTGCACAATACCCTTAGCATACAGTTGTAAAAGGGCTCACCAACGTTATCAGATCTTTAGAATCAGCAAGGAGGCCCGAGCAGACCATTTTCCAAATGATAAGGCAAGAAGTGCCTTTTAGGACCCTGAATGTCAGCAGCCGTAGGAAGAGGTTTTCAAAGCCCTTTCCACAGGGCTGTCAGAACCTCTGGAGAGAGCTGCCGTGGGCGGCCGAGTTACTCTCTCGTCCTCTTCAGCACACAAGCGGAAGGTAAAAGGGGAAGTATTAGCAGCCAGAGAGGAAACACCGCTGTCTGCGCATGCGTCACAGACGCGAGGTGCCCTTCCGGGTTAGCACCTGCAGGTGCAAAGCTCATCAGGAAGGAACTGCCTAGACATGGGCACGAGTAGTTGAGAGCCACGACAGTATTTTATGCTTTGTGTTTTAAACACATTTAATTTTTTCAGTGGTGTAATTATTCCGTTTTCTCCTTCCTAGCTTTGCCAGGGCATAAAAAGCTAAAGGAGAACATTCATGTTGAAATAGTAGTAAGAATCGTGCTGTGCATCATGGCATATGCCTACAGTCCCAGCACTCAAGAGGCTGAGGCAGAAGGATCATTCCAAGTTCGAGACCAGCCTGGGCTACAAAGTGAGCTCAGGCCAGCTTGACGTGCATAGTGAGACCCTGTCTCAAAAGAAAAATATAAAAAATCTGACTGAATTTCAGAGTATGCTTTAAAAAGTTATACCATTACAAAGAATAGTAAAGCATAATTCTGTAGCTTTAGAAATTGTTTCCCTATAGACGTAATAAGTTGTTTTATAATGACACAACGAAATATGATATTGTTACTATGAGGAAACTTGATTTAAAAAAATAATTAAAAATAAAGAATCTCAGTTATATCCTTATTACACCAAATGGAAAAGCTACTGTTCAAGGTTACCAGAGTCTGCAGACTTTACCCTTCCGCTCACCGATATGTAAGCAGCACACTCGAGCACACATACAACACACCCACTCACGCCTGTGCAAGCACACTGCTATTGTGTGACCCCAAGAGCTGCTCTTCCCAGGCCTCTGCTTCCCCCCTTCGGCACTAGCGCACTGCACTGTGAGGCTGTGCAGCCCAGCCTGGGGAGCTGCTTGTTCCCAAACCCCATCCCTGGGTCATTTTTTTGACCACACAAGAGTTGCCTCTGGGGACATGCACAGAGCTCTGCCTTGTAAGCTTCCTCACAACTTCAGATGCCTTTCAGAGACCTCAACTTGAAGGACCAAGCCTCATTCTGGACTGTTAAGAGTCCAGACCCAATCTAATGGCAGCGAGATCGCAAGGGAGAGCTAGAGCTTGGGAGAAGACAGGCAGAGCCGGTGCTGCCCTGTGGGTGTGGCACCAGGAGGCTGGGGAGTCAAGACAGGTTACTGGGAGTGCCTTGAGTCTCTGAGGGCCCTGTCACACAGGAGTTCTTTCACTCAACCCTTTCCCAAGTGTCTGCTGAGTTACTACCAAATATTTGGTTGCTACTAAGCTTCAGGCCTCATCTGTGGAAGTTACATTGCAGTTGGGAAGAAATTAACAAACATTTCGTTAATAACAACAGAATACCAAATGCTGACACCACCAGACCTGAACAGGGAGAAGATAATAGTTGTCCAGGCAGGTGTTTGGGTCCATAGTCAGGGAAGACCTGAGCCTCCAGTAAGGCCCATGGCATTTCTGGCGAATTTAAGTGCTTAGGTGTGTAAAGGTCCAGAGAAAACATTCTGTGAGATGGCAGAGCAGTGCTCAGTGAGCCTGGCCTTGTGGAGAAAGAAGAGGGCAGGCAGGCAGGAGTGGAGTGGTCAGGACGGGGGCAGACAGAGTGCTGACAGTACTGGCGCAACGCTGCAGTGAGATGATCCGAAGGACTGCTTCAAACTGCTCTGTGATTGCCCTGCAGATGATAGATTGTAAATGAGCACAAGAGGAGGTCTAGAAACTTCTGCCGCTGCGAGAGCCTCTCAGTCAGCTACATGAGAAGTGAATGGGTCTGGGGTCTGCTTGTTGAAGGGGTAAATGGGGAGAGTCAGGGAGGCCCCGTGCCCTACGAGGACACTCGCCTGCTACCTTGAGCAGCAGCCTCTGAGGAGGACTTTTTAGCTTGCCTCAAATATTTTAAAATCAGATCTCATAGGGAACTCTAAAAATTTTGGCTTTTCCTTAAAAACCAGGCTATGGCTGCATCATGCTTGAATTCACACGTGGCAGCAGCTGCTGGAGCATGCGTGCTGGCTTCCGGGTAACAGTGGGCATCTCTAAAGCCTCCCCCAGCCCTGCTGTGTCCCCGACCTGAGGCTGGCTGCTGCCAGTTCCTGCCAGCTCACTCATCTGCTCTTGTTGAAGCTCATCTCTGCTCCTTGCTGATCCTCAGCGCATCTACCTTGTCTTGTAGACCTTTTAATTTTTAGATCTCAGCTCAGGAAGCTGGAATATTGAAGTTGAAAATAAAACAGAACAAGCCTTAGGGCCACTGTGAACCTTGGTTCTTGCTTTTTATTATTATTATTATTATTATTATTTTTTTTTTTTTTTTTTTTTTTAATGAGCAGAACATATTTATTGAGGGAAAGAAAGTTCCTGTCCGAGAGAGGGACAGGAGGGGTGTCCTGAGTGGGTGTCCCCTGGAAGGAAGCTCTCCTCCGGGGATTTTTATAGAGGAGAAGACATGGGAACTCGCTTAGGTGGGTGTAAGGTGGGATAAAACTGTGGTCAACCAATGAGATTACAAGCACCATTGCTCAGGTAAAACTGATTAACATCGGGATCCAACAGGAAGGCAAGTCACATAGCAAGCGGGCAAGAACACCACGTATTGAGCTTGGACTCGTGACTCTTTCCAGTGTCTTTTAAGGTGATTGATACTTATTTAGCATATCAATCCCTGATGCCCATAAGGAAGTATGTAGTTGCTTCTGCTTACTCTTGAGATCTGGCCCATAGCAGAGGAGTGTCTGTCTCTAGTTGGAAAGTCACCTTGTTTTCCGTGTTGTCCTTGAGGGCCTGGCTCTGTCTGACTGCCTATAATATTTCTGTCTAACTCAGCTGCCTACTACATCGCCTCCCTGTAAAGAAGTAACCCGAACTGCTGTGAGGGAACCATGGGCCAGGACCACTCTGGCTTCTTCAGGCTTTTTATGTTGACAGGATTCTATCTGTCTTTGAGGATCTGTTTTAACTATAGAAATGCCTTTTAAGGCTTTCGTACATGAACAAGAATATATATTACATTAGTAAAAACTTTTTTAGTATAATTTTGATTAGTTAGCAGCTGGAATACGGTGAAGTATCTCAGTTACAGCTACAGCAAGAGGTTCTTGCTTTTAACGCAACCTGTTCAGCAGCTTCCTAACAAATAATAGCAGTCCTTCATGGCAATCTGTGCTCTTGACTGTAAGCAAGGTGGTTCCCTTAGAAGCACCGCTTGGAAATGCAAGACTTTTCAGTGCACCAGACACATTCAGTTTCTTGAGCTGTTTATGCAGCTGAGTTCAGTGTGTAGAAAATGCACCGATGTTGACTTCAGGTGTACTATGTGTATAGTGCATTCCAGGAGATGGCAATCAAAGGCATCTTTAAGAAAAGCTTTAGAACAGCTGCACCCGAGTTAAGTGTTTGGACTCTTACGGATTGTCTTGCTCTTTCAGACAAGCCAAAGCCATGTACTCCTGCAAAGCAGAACACAGCCATGAACTGTCCTTCCCCCAGGGGGCAGTATTTTCTAATGGTAAGTATCGTGTGGAATTTACATAAGTGTAGCATGGGGAGGGTGGGGCAGTGCTGTGAGGGAGGAGGTCTAAAATAGGAACCTTGAACATCAGCTTGTAATCTAGAGCCTGCCTCTGCAAAACCTGCATACATACATACATCTGCGACCCTAGGTTCTTCCTCTGCAGGACACATGTTATGTGCACTGGGTTCTGTGCTTTTCTGTATGTGAAAGCAAGACACATACACACACACACACACACATACACACGCACGCACAAGTTGATGGTAGGAATGCAAACAGTATGCCATCTTTAATGGGAAAAGGGTTGTAGTACTGGCTTGGTTTTGCTAGTATGAATACAGTATAGGTAGAATTTGATACGCATTTTAGCCATTTGTCTAGGTTATGTAATTATTTGAAGCAAATGTTGATTGAATTTCTTTTCCAGTGTACCCATCAGTGGAACCAGGATGGTTAAAGGCAACTTACGAAGGCAAAACAGGACTAGTTCCAGAAAATTATGTGGTCTTCCTCTAATATTACTTAGTGGATGGCAGTATCTTCATGGTATCCATGGTAACAAATGCTAAGTGCTATGATTTTATCTGACACAGATATAGGGATCAGCCCACTCATTAAAAACAGTCCATTTCTATCAAGTTCTTCACCAACTGAATACATTGTTCCCTACTAATGGAAAAAGGAAAAATGTTTAAATTCTGTTTCTTCTTTTTTTGATTTTTTTTTTCTTTTTGGTAATAAGTACTGTAATTCTCTACAATGTCTCTTCCATAGAAACTGAAAAATCCTAAATACTGTGCTAAATACTATAATCTAACATTTTGAAAACCAGGAATCTGCTATATGGATTTTGAAATCTATCTCCTACTGCCTTGCATTCTCTGAGGAGTTCTGAAATTGTTACTTATAACTGTAATATAAATTGTTCATTTATTTTTTTTCTTAAAAATATACTTCTTTTGTATGCTTGTTTTGTTGGTTCTGAACATTTCAAGGAAATAAGTCTTTGTTTTAACTTAATTTTATTGGTATCTGTTTTCCAAGTGGATGATAATATCCAAAAGCAATAGTGTTATCATGTCTGTAAAGAAAGCTGAACTAAGTCATACACTGATTCCACTGGAAATACCCTATCCATAATTCCAGACAACTGCCACGGGGTTCGAGCGGGGATCAGCAAACTGTTCTTATACAGGCCTAATGGGACATATTTTTATGGTGGGCTAGATTTCACTTGTGGGTTCAGTTTACTGGCTCTGACTCTAGAGGATTTGTAAACTGTATTCACCACCGAGGTACAGAGCTGTGAGCACTTACAAGTCACATGCCTGTGTCTTCTCCTGGTAGAACGATGGTGGTGCCCCAGCACTGTGGGTACTCTAGTGGGAAGATGACAGAAGTGCGGATGAAGGCAGGCCACTTAAATTCTCAGAACACTGTATTGTGTCAGAATATTTTAATATCTAGTTTGGTAACTGAGATATTCTTCTACAGGTGATAACAGCTGTGCCTTCTAAATTATATGCTTAATTAAAACAAAATAAGCACAAAAGTACAGGAATCTTAAATTACATTGAGCCACAAAGTATGAAATTGTGTTGTCATCTTGAGCAGGAATAGAGTCTGTCTATGAGTGCCTTTAGGTCATTTGGTTTATGACCTTTACTCAGAATTTTCCTAAATTTATAGTGCATAGAAATAGGGATTACTACCCATTTATATCTGTCTGTTTATATAAATCATCAGCTGCTTAGGCACTAACCATCTTATGTTACTTCTAGTTCAATAATTCTAGTATATTATTTCTAAGATGTATATGTGGTGAAGTCTTCTCAAGCTTCCAGAAAGCTTGCTGCCTGCCACATGACCATCATGAGCCTTTCCTCCTTGGCCTTGACGCCTTCAGAGATTTTTCCCACTTTATAGACACTCAGGTATTTACTGTGTAAATTTTTTTACATATTAAAATCTATATAATCTCTACTTCTACTGTAAACTAATATTTCTAGTAATAGTACATTAGTACATACATAGAACTGTGTCTGAGAACATGTGTACTCTTAAATGTAAAACTGGTGGATTTGAATTACCAAGTAAAGAGTAACGGCAGACAGTCACAACCAGCAATTAATGTCAGTGAGTTGAAATAAATGAACAAAAAGTACTCCAGTCCTGAAAATGCCCCGAGTGAACGGGGAAGTCTGGAACGCTTCTTTGACCTTTTCTGTCTGCGGCTGATCTCTGCACACTGCGAGCAGCACCGGAGCTCCTGGGTCAGCGTGATAAGCACGCGGCTAGCACTCTGATTGCCTTCTGCTGGGTTGCAAGCAGCCTTCCCACGCGCCAGCCCCTGGTCTGCGTGGCACCCTCAGTGCACGCACCGTGCACGTTTTCCAGCAGTCTGCCAGTGAGCGTCAATGAAAGCAGATTTGGTTCCTTTCAGAGACTAAATTGATTCAAAGAGATTCACAATCTACTTCACTAGCTGCATAAGGAAATCTCAACCTTCATTTGATTTTAACACAGACAAGGGTGCCCCTGATTGCACATGGTCTGTGAGCTCACCCCACTGATGGTCAGGGAGGAATAGGACCGTATTCACTGTGCAGGACATGGCTGTGGGGTCCACTCTCCTTGCTAACAGCACAGCCTGTGGCCTTACTTGTCCCTTCCTAGAAACCAGATGCAAACATGCTGGCTCATGTTTGAAGTTTTGTTTGAAGTTTTTGTTTCACTTGTGGTGCTGGGGATTGTACGCAGGGCCTCTTGCATGTTGAGCAAGGACTCTGCTGCGGAGCTGGGTCCCCAGCCTCCACATTGTACTTTTGTTAGAAGCTGCAGTCTTACAAATTTGTGAGGATGGTTTCTGTTCTTTATATTGATTGTATATGTAAGCCAGTCATGGCCTTCTACTGTAGACAGTCTAAACCTGTCTTCCCTTCGAGTGCATTTCCTACAGGAAGGCATTTATGAGCACCAAAAGGATCAACACATGTACTGTAACAATGCATTTCTTGGTGGAACATTGGTTACACAAAGGAGGTAATGCCGATCATTAGAAGACAATCACATTCAAGATTGAATAGCATGGCAGTAATGGAATGTCCCCTTCCAGATTCCATGGAAAGCCATGTCAGAATTGCCATATCCACACCTCTGAAATGTACTTCACGTGCCCCCTAAATCACTGCTTACAGTGGAATCAACGTGAGGATGAGAGCTCTTAAGTTAATTATCTGCTATATGCACATATCCCCACATATAAAACATGTCTATATTTCACAGGTGACTTTTCTGCTATTACTTCACCAAGGTTAGTTACAGAACCTGGGTGTTCAATTGCAGGATGTTTCTATTTTGTGATGTGTAAATATTCAAAAAGTAAAATATCCTTATATTCCTGCACTGTCCGTGGAATATGAAGAAGTATCATTTCTCCTTGTCTGATGGGGATGGCTTTGCTCACTTGTGGCGTTGCTTCTCTGCACTGTACAGTCTCCATGAATATAACCAAAAAGCTCAGCAGTGGCTCCTCTGGTGGCTCTCTGAGGGATGGTGGAGAAAAAAATAGACCTTCAGTTGTCCATTGTCCTAAACTGCCCAGGTTCCGAAACAGGAAATTAAAGATACCTGTCTTATTCTATAATTGGCATTTCATAGGCCTCCCAAAGTCTATTGTGCTAAGAAGAAAACCAGTCTTATAATCACTGTGATCCTGTGAGGGTGACACCTTCCTAACCTAGCTCCTAGCCTCTTCCTTCAGATCTTAGTGTCAAAAAGGCTGCCGTTGACACTGACACTCATTTACAAGTGTCCCTCAAAGCCACATCAGACACCTTCTGCACTTAACACAGGAGTGTCCATTCCTGAAAGACCAACACTACAGGTTTGGATTTGGGAGTTTTTCAGATTTTGTAATAATGACATATACGTAAGATACTATGCAGATGGCATCCCAGTTGAAGCAGGAAATTCATTAGTTTCATGTGTACCTGTTACACAAAGCCTGAGGGGAGTATTTTACAGTTTACTAATTTAGTAGATAAAACTGAGTTACATAAATGGAACTTTCCAATTGTGATATTATATACATGTCAAAAAGTTTTAGATTTTGTATTTGGGGATTAGGGATTCTCAGGCTATATCAAAGGTGTATCAGTCAGCATTTAGTTTCTTTGCTTTGCTTTGTAGGGGAGGGGGAGACCAGGAATTGAACTTGGGACCTCGCACTCGCCAGGCAGACTCTGTACCACGGGGCTCAATCCCGGCCCCTCTGTGACCAGTTAGAACCCTGACGTGACTCACACAGAGC
Source organism: Myocastor coypus (assembly GCA_004027025.1). NCBI lineage: Eukaryota > Metazoa > Chordata > Mammalia > Rodentia > Myocastoridae > Myocastor > Myocastor coypus. Next base: position 41,603 of record PVJA010013285.1, on the reverse strand, counting down.
AGCACAGGAACAGGTTTCGCCTTTGGTTTCACAGTACGCGTCTGACTTGAAGTTCCTACTGTGACCTCGTTATTGGGCATCATTCTGCACTCCTCTCTCCTGGCAAAGATAAAAAGCAAAGGTTGGCCTCTTGCCCAAGAGTTACTTTCCTTTTGAAAGGAAAGCAGTCCCTTATGGTAGAAATTGCTGTGAAATTTTCCCTCTTGCCTTTGTTACCTTCTAAAATCAAAACAATCTTTTAGGTGGTTCTGCCATTCCCGACAGTCTGTTTATTTTCAGGCCGTCTCCTGTGGGCTCAGACTTGCTAACAGGCATGTGTCAGCTGATCTCATTGTCCCAAACACCCTGACTGAATCCACCCCACTCCCAACTGCCTTTCTGTTTCAGATGCAGGTTCTACCAGTAATAATTTTGGGAAGACAGTCTGATGCACGGTGCACACTTTTTACATGATTTAATCTGTGAGTAAGCAACCCATATCAATTATTTTAAATAAAAATTTCCACAACAGTCACAAGATGTCATGGGGAGCTGGAGAGATAGCTCAGTAGGCTAAGCACATGCCTAGCAAGTGCAAGGACCCAAGTTCAATCTCTGGTTCTGCATTCCATGCCAGCCCCAGAACCCCAGCGTGCTGTGCCAGCCACCAAAAGCAGGCATGGTGGCACACGCCTGTAATCACGATGAGTCCAAACTGCATAGCGAGACCCTGTACCAAATACATAAATAATAAATGTTTTTTAAAAAATAAAAAAACCAAGGTGTTGTTGGCAAAAAACAGATCTGTGTGACCTTGAGTGTATTTATGGATCACAGAGCCCAACAGGTTATTCCGCTCCCTGCTGACCCATAGGACAGGGGCCAAGGTCAAGGGTGAATCTTTCTTAGTGTTATGTGGAGTTTGTATGCTTCCTGGGGAGCCACCAAAGAGGCCATTTTCAGCTGCTCCACACAGATGTTTCCACCGCTTGCTATAAAGGGTTATGGGTGTCCTTTGAGAGTGGACAGCACCCCGTCGAGCCAGCCCCTAGGTGAACAGCTTGCCTAGTTCTCTCCCCAGAGGCTTGTCAGAGATGTCACAGCTGTCAGCCACCTTTGTGCAGAGCAGGACCCTACTAGAACTGACCTGGGAATACTGCCTTTCCGTGACTTACTCCTAAAAGTGAAGATATCACAACAGTATTGAAGGCTGGAACTTCAAGAGTCTTTTGTGAACTTTGAGCTGAAATTTTCATCAATAGGAAGCTTGGCAGGGAACATATCTTTGTTTTTAATTTAGAATCCTATTTATATACTGTTAAAATTTGAGGTACTATAGTTTATATAAAAGTTGGTTATTTAGATATTTCAATACTAGGAGCTTCTTTGCAACTTCACATGACAAATTAATAAATATAATTATTGTCAGTAAATTATATTGAATTTTTTGTTTATTTTGTAGTGTTTCTGTATTTATCTGCACTTTGTGTGTGTGTATACACACATTCATATGCCAACATGTAAATAATTTCATGGTATTCCTAATCTAAATGGCCACAATATCTTTAATGTATATTTACATTGTGTTGTAAGTTACTTTAAAAAATAAACTATCTAAGCACAATTCAATTTGGTCTCTGTACTTTAAGACCCACTGTCTCGGAAGGGTGCTATCTTGGCTGCATAGTTACAGAAACTGAGGTTCCTAGTAATGTGGACAGTCATTTGGGGTTTGGCTAAGTAGAACATCATGCCATAATGTGGGGACCTTTTCCTGACAGGTTGCTATGACGAGATACTAGGAAAACATTAACAATGGTGTCAGCAATACAAGTGTCCCAGAAGGAGAGCAAGAAGTGGACCATAAGCAGTCTCAATAATACTATTGAATGGGAGGAGTATAGTGTGTAAATACTCCCTCAGATTCCTATTAGTTATATGACGTCCTGGTTATTATTTGACATCCAGCTGAGGCTTTACTTTCCTCATATTCAAGAAAGTGAGCTGTGTATTTTGTGTTGAAAACTCAATTATTAGAGCATAGCAAATAACCTAGCCAAGAGTAAGGCTGGCAGGTTGACCGCTGGGCATTCAACCACCTTCGGCCCAATGGACTACATTTTCCATCAACCTCAAAAGAGGCACTGGATTAGTGGCACGAGAAAACTGAAAATACATCATCAACTTCAGTAAGGGAGAAATGCCTTAGTGTAGATACTAAAGGTCAGAGTGGTTGAGCTACTGTTCAGGATTTTTATGTTGCCAAAAATTGACTTGATGGTGAACCCCTTGTAAAATAATAAACTAGCCCCTAGAGGTCAAACCTGGAATAATTTATGCAAGGAAATAAGTATTGAGTGTGTAAATTATAACAGTATAAAATGTATATGTGAGCTTCCACTCATTTATGTAAATAATAAATTTCACATATGTAAAATAAATGGGGTAGAAAAGACAATTCATCTTTAGGGAAATACTCCAGTTAACAATAAAAACGTTACTCTTATTCCAGAAGTAAGCTTTAAACTTGTACTATTTATAGATGGCCACACTAAGTACTCACTTCCAAAAGTAGTGAGTTTGGAAAACTGCCACAACTTCACAGCCAAGAAAGGTAGCAGCCTGTCGTGACCCCGGAATGACACTGATGGATCATCAGCTTGCTTCCGTGTAACACAGCGAGCACTGTACCTCCTCAGTGCCTCTTCCACAAATGCATAACTGCAGGGTACTCATGAGGACAGCATCAGACACACCGCGTGGAAGAAATTCTTCCTCCAAATTATTAAGGTCATGACAAGGAAATATTGAGAAGTTAACTGTGAATCAGGAGCCACAGGAGACAGAGCATCTGAAGACAGTGTGGAATGCTGCTTTGACCCAGGAAAAGAGACAATGGAAAAATCGATAATGTTCAAATAAAGTCAAATGTTTAATAACTCATTGGGTATTCTTTTTTTTTTTTTTTTTTTAATTTTTGAGACAAGGTCTCACTGTGCAGTTGCTGGCCTTGAGCTCACTTTTGTAGCCCACGCTGGTCTCGAACTCACAACGATCCCCCTGCCTCAGCCTCCCCAAGTGCTGGGATTACAGGCGTGAGCCACCACGCCCGGCTCTCATTGGGTATTCTTAGTTTTCAAAATTCAAGACAAACACTTTGGCTTATTCAAGACTTAAGTATTTTCCCGTATTTCTTCATTAAGCTCTAAACTGGGCATGGAAGACGAGGCTTCTGTTTATCCTGTCCCAGGCACCAGGACAGAACTGAGTACGGAGTAGCACCAGCCCCTTTTATTAGATCAATAGATTTCTTGACGTTGTAAGCAGTGTTAGAATTTAAAAGCTGTGTTTATGGGCTTGTGATATCTTTATCTGTGTCGCCTTACCTAAGACTAGTGAAGGTAATTCTCTATTATCCCATAAGTGGATAATGTGTAAATAATAATAAATGTATAATGTGGAAATAATGTAATTCATGGTGAAATTCTTTACAAGCTAATGGAGCCACGGAACCTGTACTTGTGAACATTGAATGTGATGCTGAATGTCTGTGTGCTCCTACCGCTGCTAGGCCATGCTTGATTGAGCTGGATGAGTTGGGGTCATGTTGAAGAACTCAATTTGCTAGACACAAAATAATTCCAAATTGAGAAGTTCAGGTATGTTAAAGTTCGAGTTCTTGGACCAAAGTACTTGTGCTATATTGCAGAGCCAAAAAGTGGGAACTCGGAATCCTTTCCAAACTTCTAACACGACAGTTGTTGCAATTAGGGAATAAAAAGTGAGACCATTTGAAACCTTTTTGAATGGGAAACCATTAAGAAAACAGATCCACTAAGCACTGGCTGACATGCTTGCAAATGTCATTTCTGAGTGTTTTGGATAAATAAGCCAAGCATGGCGGTTAAAATTTATTAATGGACAGAAATGTTACCTGGAACATTCTACCTTTCAGATTGCCAGGAACAAGTCCACTGAGAAAGATTCTCTGGGTCAGGCTGGCCTAGGGAAAGGAACAATATCACATAGATATATATATATATATATATATATATATATATATATATATATATATATATCTCCCAATCCTTGTAGGTTTGTGTATTTAGTGGATTTTATATATATATATATATATATATATATATATATGTATGTATATATGCACACACAGATTTTTCAGTACATAAATGAGTCACAAATTAACTTATCAATTCTTCAGTTCAAGTATCTTTCAAACATTTTTGATACACCTGAAACAAACATTTCCTCAAATATTATTTGGAGTCCAATGTATTAAAGAAGTCTAAGCCAGGAAGCTAGTGCCTGTGTGTGTACCCACATATGTGACCGAGGGTCCTTCATTTCCCTCATCCACAGGGAAGTGGGCCGCTTCCTCCAAACTTTGTGCTGGTCAGGAAACTGAAGGCTTGGTGGACATGCTTTGGTGGAATGGTAGGCTCTCCTACGAATGCAATAACTGCATAAGGAGGGCAGCTTCCCAAGTGCTTGGTCTTGAAAGGTCTGAGAAGGATTATCTCTAGGGCTGGGAATGACATTCAGTAATAGCACCTAACATGCATCCTAAATTCAGTCAGGCACCCTGGATTCAGTCCCCAGTGTGGATGGAAAAGATGTCGTCCTGGAAGAAAACACATGTGGGGGAAAAGAAAAGGTAAGGCCCATAAAAATGGGTAAATAAGGTACTGATTTTTTCATGCTTAGCATTCCATTTTTGTATACTCATACCAATGGACTATAAAAAACTTTCTTTTCAAATTTATGTTTCTTCAGTTTTTTTAAGTAACAGAATTTCATGCAGAAATTTTAAAAATTGCAGTTAATAGCATGAATGAGTTAATTATGGCAAAGGTACTTTACTAATTAATTTAAATACTAGATAATAAGGAGAAAGATTGTGGAGCATGTGGGAAATGTACTATCGATATTGGGATGAAATGGAAATACCCAAAATAACAAGAGAAATTAATAATCCAAATAATAGGGAAAATATAATTCAAGCCTACTAGCCTGCTAGATGGCCATTAAGCTGACTTTATTTTCTCTAAAATCAAAGCATAAATCCTAGAAACAGAGATTAAAAGCAGGAAGTATTTACTAGGGGTGGGGAAGAAGAGAGGTCTTCTAAGAGGATAGGTCTACGGAGTAAGTTGCCAGGGACCCCACTTCTCAAGAGTGTTATGAGCACAGCCAGAGGGTGAGGTGAGTATAAGGTGGGACAGCACTATAATCAATAAGATCATATATATAGCTGCTTAGATAGCATCGACCCAGTAGAATATCTCAAGGTGGGTTTGAGGTAAGAAACCTACAATCAATTAAGATTACAAGTATAGTTGCTTAGGTAACATGGTTCTGACAGGAAATCATGAGGTGGAGCAAAACTGGCCAACCAGTAAGAACATAAGTGAGGAATATTAATTAAATAGGGTCAAATGGGGCAGCAAGCCACTTAGGTGTATGGGAGCCAAGTGGACTTTTCTAGGAAGGGAGGTTTTAGTCTCACACACAAAGTGACAGATGCCTGTTTAAAATTTCGTTTACTGCTGCCCATTCCTAGGCAGAGTCTTGAGTGTAGCCATTTTATCTTTTGTCTGAAGGTCTGGCCTTCAGTGAATGTGCCTCTGTCCATGGTGACAATGTAGCTTCTGCACGGACCCTTGTCAGGGCCTACGCTGTCTGCCCGGGTTTCAAACCAGCTTGGCTGTGTGTAATAGTATCATTTTTTTTTTTCCTGTAAATTTAAAATAATTATAAAATTAAAGTGTAATAAAAATGTTTTTCTGTGCTGGCCATAATTATATAAGTAAACTAAAATGAGCCGGGCATGGTGACGCATGCCTGTAATCCTAGCACTCAGGAGGCTGAGGCAGGAGGATTGGTACGAGTTCGAAACCAGCCTAGGCTACAAAAGTGAGCTCAAGGCCAGCCTCAACTGCATAACGAGACCCTGTCTCAAAAAGACAAAAAAAAAAAAAAAAAAAAAAAAGTAAACTAAAATGTAATTTGTGAAAGAAAAAATATAAAATGTCTAAGCATAAATAATTCAAGGAAGTCCCAGGACCTGACTGAAGGAAAATGCAATGTCTTAGGGAAGGACCTCAAACCTAGCTCAAATACGAAATAAGATCCACCTTTAAAGTAGTAAATGTTAAATGCTTTTAAATTTCAACCATTCCTCACTCATTTTTCGAAGTTAACAAGAACAATGTGTGCTGTTTTTGAAGAGGCCTGAAGGTCTTACCTCCGCAACGCCATAATTAATGTAATTAAAAGTACAGGGCAGAGTTAGCCTGAGGTTGACCTTGTGGCAGCCCTAGGGACTGACTGCTCTGCCCCAGAGCTACGGCATTCCGTACCAGAATATGCAGATGGACACCGTATGCTGAGGTGAGGTTAGCATGTTAAATTATCATTTGGTTAGGGGGCTGGGGCGATAGCCCAGTAGAATAAGTGCTTAGCTGGCAAGTGCAAGGGCCTGTGTTCAATCCCCAGTCCTGCCCAAAATAATAACATTATAAATATGGCAGAAAACAAAATTGGCCCTTTCATTACATTTTATTTAAATGTATTTATTTCTTTACAAATAGAATTTTTAAGTCCTGATAACAAATGAAGTAGTAGTTTCTTGAAAATGTGGACGATATCATCTTAACAAAGAACATGGATTCACAAAAGTTTTTTGTGGAACTGGGGATTGAACTCAGGCCCTTGCTCTTGACAGGCAAGCGTTTATTCTACTGAGCTATCTCCCCAGCCCCCCTACATAAGTTATTCTGACATGAAACTTATGTAGAAAACCAGATAATTTATAAGCTATGAAAACTTACTAAGGTGGACATTTAGAAAGTACTCCTTAACTATAGGAAAAATTGGCAATTATATATCTGAGGTTTTGTTTTAATACATAATGGTGGTAAAATTGTGGTATACTTGGATATCTGTTATCTCAGTCACTACAACAGAGTATATATAGATATTTTCCTGTATATTTGTATATAAAATAGAGTATAAAGCTTAAAGGCGTTCAGAAATATTTAGTATGACATTTAATAGCTGGGCAAGTTCATAAGCAAGATATGATCAAGAAATGCTAAAAATTGACTAGGACATGCACACAAGCATTTGAAAAGATTGTAGCACATTTAAAAAATGCCAGTTAAGGTACCATGCCTTTACCCAGGTGGTTGCTGAAACTACAGTAATGACAGCTGCTTCTGTGAGAGTGGCAGGGAAATGGAAGCACTTTTCTGAATTATTTGTAACTTACATCAACATTTTAATCTAAATGCTTAGCAAGATTTGATTTTTTAAATTTTCTTTTTTTTTTTTTTTTTTTTTTTTTTTTTTTTTTTTTTTTTTTTTTTTTTTTTTTTTTGTATTTTAGGGAAGGGTCTACAGGGTATTCAGGGTCTCACTAATAGATCAGACTTGTAGTGATTCACCTGTTTACAGCCTCCCAAGAACTGGGACTACAGGCACGTGCCACCCTGCTCAGTCTCCACTGCCACCTCAGCATGCCCCAGGGGCAGGGCGGGCATGGCGGGCCTGGGGATCAAACCTTTAGTTTTTGTGCCTGCCGGCAGGCACTTTAACCCACTAAGTTATTTGGCTGGCCCTAGCAAGATTTAATTTAAAACATATACCATGACCCCTATAATTGGAGTCCAGTGATTCAACTTCGGGGAACCTGTATTTCACAAACGTGCTGAGAGGGAGAGAGGAAGGATGTATGGGTTCTTTGGACAAGCACTAAAGCTCAGGGTACTGAGCTTGCAATGTGAACACACCGCCAAGACCCTACGTGGCAGCTGTGCTCTTGGCGGAGTCCCAGGCACCTCAGCCTCAGCACCCCACAGGGCTTACGTTGTTCACCTGGCGCCACATGCCTGAGTTCCTGGGGACATCTGAGGTTTTGTTTTAATGCATCATGGTGGAAAAAATGCAGAGTGTACTAGGATATCTGTGTCATTTCAATCATTATACAGAGTATATGTGGATATTTTCCTGTATTTTATATTAAAATAGAGTATAAAGCATAAAGACATGTTCAGAAGTCCTTAGTATGCCGGTTCATGGTCGAGCAGGTCTGTCAGCAAGCAGACACAACACGTGCCTGGGACTGGGGCTACTGCCCTGAGGAACCGCATCTTGGAGGCTTCCTGCGTAGGGAGTGCAGCCTGTTGCTGGGCCTCTCGGGTTGGTGTAGGCAGCTGAGTTAGAAACATTACAGGCCATGAGGGCTGTGCTCTCAAAGGAGGCAGTGCAGGACGTGGGATGCCTGCAACCTCCAGAGAGATGGGCTCCTGAGGCGTGGGCCAGCTCTCAAGACAGAAGGTGATACAAAGCCACCCACATACCGCCTAAGAATAAGCATCAGGGATTGATACTCTAAGTAGGCTCTGTCACTTTGAGAAAGCCCTACAGGAAAAGCCTGTTCTGTATTCATGCCTGCTTGCTGCAAGACTCACTTCCCCATTTGACCCTGGCTTCATCCATTCTACCTGAGCAATTCCATTTGTAATCTTATTGGTACACCTCATACCCACCTTGTGTGCTGCTGTGTTCTCCACATTAGACCCATATCACCTCAGGATTTGTCCTTTAAAAATCCCTAGAAAAGGCGGATTCCTGGGCAACCTACTTGTATTTCCTTTTGTCCTTCTCTTGGACAGGCATTTTCCACCAATAAATGTATTCTGCTCTTAACCTCCATTTTCCCTGAAATTTATGCTTCATTTTTAGAGAACATAAACTTGTACGAGACATCTGACAGGTTGGGAGCGTCTCTCCCCTGTCTCAAGGGCAGGCATGGCATTCTGTCTTTGTGTTGTTATATATACGAGGGGCAGGAATGTGGGCAGTTCCTCATGGCTCTATCCTCTTGACAGGGTGGTGTGGGCAGCCTGAAGAAATCTAGGAGGGAAATTTCAGGAAATAAGGATTTATGGAAGAATTAGAGCCAGCATCTGTGAGTTTGTGATTGCCTGAACATGGCCCTGTAAAAACAGAAAAGTCTGAGGAGGCATGGCCCAAAGAGAAAGAGGACAACACAGACATGCAGAATGTGGAAGAAGCCAGGAAGCCTCGCCTCAGATGCTAAGAGTGCTAAGAGGGCAGGTGCTATTTCTCAAGTCTTTTTATTTATTTATTTATTTATTTATTTATTTATTTATTTTCTTGTTTCAGAACCTTTGTTTATTTATTTATTTATTTATTTATTTTTGTGGCCAGCTCAGCTTGCCCTGAGGGCAGGGCTGGCGCAGCATGTGGTGCCAGGGATCGAACCGCAGTCCCTGAAACCGCCCAAGCTTTTCCAAGCAGGCGCTTTTAGACCACTGAGCCATCCTGCCAGGCCCTCTCAAGTCTTTTCTGTCAGTCTGCTGCGTGTGGCTCCTACAACACCTGGCTGGACAGTGTAAAGGCGACACTTGTCCCCCAAGAAGGTGCATAACCCACCTTTCTCAGCAGTGAGGAGACCACACCTCTGCCACTGGAGGATTGTGGCTGCCAGGGAGTCTGTGTGGTTCTCAAGGTGAGAATGGAGTTGGCCTTGTCTCTGATGCTGCCTGAAAGACCCTGGGAGAAGCAGCAGCAGTGAGTCGCAGAGGTAGATAGACCCGCTGAGCCCGTCCCTGTGGCAGCAGGGACGCCCGGCCAGCAAGCAAGGGTGTTGGCCGTCTGGCTGTGTGTTCTCGGGCCTGAGCTCTAGGCAGTCGGCAGCCTCTGGTTTCCCCCAGTAGTGTCTATTTCAGGCTGATCGTGACTGTGTGCAGGTACTGGCCCCATTAGTGGGGAGGCACGAGTGGATGAAAGGCCCACACAGAGAGGCGCCATGGCTGGGTAAGCAGAATTGGTGGTGGGCATGGCGTGTAAATAGTTGGTTCTTCTAGATGCCCAGGGTGTGTGCCAAGGTGGCACCTGCCTAGGACTGGAAGGGCCCCTGGCTAGGAGTTGTGGCACCTGTTGTCCTGTTTCCCCATTGTGGGAAAACTGTATTGATGTCTATTAGGAGCTACTGCAAAGAATGGCTAACACTCTGATCAAGTGGGAGACTGGGGGCAGGGGTCTATGGAATTATGGACATGCGTGGGCCATGAGGGCCAGGGCAGAGTCTTATCTGTTGAGCAGTCATGCTGCCCTAGACCTCGGGAGGGCTAGAGAAGCAGCCATGCTGAGTGGCTAGGGCATCTCGAGTAGCCTGGTAGCTTGCCACGTGTGAGGTCCACAGCTAGCATGTGGTTCCGTGGATGGGGGCGTAGGCATGCTGGTGCCACACTGGAGGACAGATTACACTGTGTGCAATGGGCTCGGGGAGGGCAGAGTGATGGCTGTGGTATGAGGCTGTGTGGGGGCTTAGCTGAGCTCTCCTGTGTAGAGGTGTTGGGGGTCAGGCCGCACATCTGAGGGAAGGTTGTTTCGTCTTGTCAGTGATAGGGAAAGTGTGTACTGACTTCTGTTGAGTTGAAATGGGCCCTTTATCGCCTCCTGAGGGTAGTTGGTGAGTCTGGTAAGGACCCAGAGCTGGAGGACTGGGATGGCCCGACAGGCTGCTGCTGATGTGGAAACACCAAGGCAGCTAAGGAAGGGTTAGAGCAGGTCAGCAAGAATGAGTGACTGCAGAGTCTTGGAGAGAGGGATTGTGGGGAGATGAAGAAGGGGCGTGGCCAGGGGCGCCTGCAGGGAAGCAAGGAGCTAAGCGGCCAGTGGACAGAGAAATGGGGGGGAAGGCCTCGCTGGGAAAAAGCAGGCCTCAAAGGGGAATGATTCCACCACAGAACTGAGAGTAAAAACCCACAGAAAAATGCATAGTAAAAGCGGAGGGCGTGAGGGCATGTAAGCTCCTCCGACTCAGTCATTGAATAGGAAAAGGGGGAGAGGGAGGGAGAGCAATTCAGTCTCCTCTGGGGAGAAGAATTCAGGTGGCCCTCCAAGGTGGGGACAGTGCTGCCTTTCCAGGAGGAGAGGCTAGGCAGTGCGGGCTGGTCCTGGAGCCATGCACACTCTCTCAGGAGCTGTCTTGGGGTGATAAATGGCTCAGAAGGGTCCTGGCCACGTGGGCTGCAGGGACCAGGGTTTAAATCTGTGATCAAGACTAATTTGTTATCCAGGCTGAGATCCCGAGGGCGTCAGGAGGAGGCAGCAGAAAGTTACCAGGTATATTCTCTTCTGGCTGTCACAGAATTGGTGGATAATAGCCAACGGGGCTGGTCTCTGGACCTACGAAAACTCCCAGGGGCTGTATCCTACCAGCTCCTGGGGCGAGGGGTCACTTTGAGGCAAAGGAGAGCAGTTGAGAGCAGGAAAACCACCGTAGAGCTGGAGCATGAGTTTAGTGAGGTGGCCTCCAGGAAGCTGTTAGCTCTAGGACTGTGCAGAGCAGGGGGTGGGCAAATTCCACTGGACCCCAGCAATTTAGACCCCTATAATTTGATTAACAAAAGCTGGGCCATTATCTGAATAGTGGTGGAAAGGCCAACACCCATCAGCAAACAGGCAGTGGGTGGCTGAGACCTTTCCCGCTCTGTGGAGGTCTCTATCCATCCAGTAAAGGTGCTGTAGTTTTGCTCAGCTGTCTGGTGCTGACTGGGTAATAAACGCATCTTCAGGACACAGCTCTCAGGCTGTGCTGGGTCTACTGCAGGCCCCTGTCAGGTGAGCCACAAACTGAGGTGTGTCCCTGATCTGAGCAGCTTACCACAATTAGCTGCCCTATGGATTACCTGCAAGGTCCTCTACTAAGCAGCCCTGCATTTCCAGTGTGTTACAGCTGTGAGCGCGGGGCCACCCGAACCCCGTGGAGGTCACGTCTCTTTGCCGCGCCTGACCCTGGGCTGCTCAATGGAAACTGGGCTTCAGTGCTTACCCACTGATTTCTGTTCCCTTTTCTGCCTTTCTAAATGGGGCCTTGAAATGGAAATGTTCATCCCGTGCGTGTGCACTGCCTCGCTTCCTTTCTGATTTGCCTTCAATTTCAGCAGGCCCCGACCTTAGACCTTCAGAATTCGGACGCCTCTCAGAGACCAGCTGAGTGCATTGTGCATGAGGGGTGCCTGAGTCTTTGGGGAGCCAGTGGTGGGAAGGCTGCAATTTGTGTGCAGCTGCCTCCCAAGAGCTCCACACGATAGGGGTTGACTTTGGGAAGGGGATGGAGAATGGGGCTGACAGCTGGCTGGCCCTGAAGGTGTAGTTTGGCCCGAAGGAATGGGCCTCTGGGGTCTGCGTCCCTTCTGGCGGCCCGTTGATCTCTCTGCTTCCTGGCCATGGCAGCTTTTCTCCGTGAGGCCCTGGTATGATGCCTTCCTGCCTTAGACCGCCGACTGTGGATTGAAACAGTCCGTTGAGACAAAGCCTTTTTCATATATATTATAGGTGCAGGGGTTGTGTCTCTGTGACAAGGAAACTAACTGAGAGGTGTTCAGAAAAAGGGCCAGGTCACACGTCAGTTCCAACACTGTGTGTCACCCAGGTCCAACAAACAGGCCATTTTGGAGAAAACCCCTCTGGGGTGTCTTCCAGGCTACCCTGTGGCAGCTAAGCAGCACAGTTCTAGCTGGGCACAGGTGGGGTGCGCCTTGTGCCTGTAGAGCACAGGACTCAGCTGCTGCTCTGCCCGGACTGTCCCAAGTATTCATATCCTAAAGGCCAGCCCTTTGTTTTTCCTGCGTGTGTGTGTGTGTGTGTGTGTGTGTGTGTGTGTGTGTGTGTGTGTGTGTCTGGTACTGGGGATCGAACTCGGGTTCTTGCACTTGCGGGACAGCTGAGTGTGCAGCTGAGCTGTATCCCAGGCCCTGCATTTCCGTCTTCAGCTCAGCCAGTTGCCCTTTGATAAGCTGAATATCTCTCTGAGCTTCATTTTCCTCACCTCACTCCACAGTGTCATGTGCAGCTCAGCGCAGTGCAAAACCCGCGTGAGGAGAGCATGCTATTGCTATTATTATAGCATCTGAGATTCAGCAGATGCTATTTAGTAGTTACCATTTAATAATCAGTTTCCGTTTTGTTATAAATATAGTAACTACTTTGTTTTTATTTCTAACACTTTAAGTCCTGTACGTGTGTGTTTTTCTGTTTACACCTGGGGCTGCTGGCTGGTCAGCTGCTTTCGACATGAGGCAGTGCACTGTGGGCAGGTTTGCAAGGAGGGAGTGCAGATGGTTGGAGCGGGGAGCAGGTCCCTCAAGGGTGGAGCTGGGAGCTCCTGGCTGCCAGTTCGGGAGTCTCTTCCACCTGGTGACCCCTCAGGCGGGAGGCGGGCTGGCTTTCCATTGCGTTTCCATCAGCATCTTAATGAAACGCAGCTAAGCCATCCCTGCTGCTTTGGCCAAAGTTCACCTTTACTTTTGTAGCAACATGAAAGAAATTCGCAGGCATGCTGGTCGCTCTTCAGGGAGAGAACGCAGAAGCTTTAAAGGCGCATGGGAAGACACAGCCTTGCTAATGTAGCTAAGAAGATATTTGATCTCTTTCAATTGTCACTTCTGGAACTTGGCTGAATTCTTTCGTCACCTCTCCTCTGCCTCGTGTGTGTGCACAGGTGCACACTTAGTAACCCTTCAATGAAGCGTTCTTGCAGAGGACTGCAGAGGTGAGGTTTGTTTCTGTGCCATGTTAGGGTGACAACCTCGCTTAATATTTGCAAAGTGCACATTGTTTATCCAGATATTTTTCTTATTTAATATCCTTTTAGTGACAATGTCAGACTGTAGAAGTTGTCCTGCTTGAAATAAACATGCTCCATCCCTTCTTTTTGGTAAATTAATGCCAGCATAGCTTTTTACATGTAAATTGCTCAGCTTCTGAGCACTTTTGCGGCTTTGATTTGCCTTTGCATTCCAGAATGGAACTTGGTGCCGTCTCTTAAGTGAAGCTAAAATGAGCTTCGCTTAACACATTTTCTCCTATATGGGAAACTGAAAGTGTAAATAAATGAATAAATTAGAGATGACAGGAGCTAGATGTGGATTCTTGGAGATGGTGAGAGGGGTGGGAGGAGGTGAGAGCCGGAGGGCAAAGGGGTGAAACCCAATCAGGGTGTTACATGCACATGCGGGCGTGTTTGCCCTAATCATTATCACTATTGTGGATTACAACTGTTCTCTAGAGAAACATTGTAAAAATGCATACTGAAGACACCTTGTGAGACATAAGTTTTAAAAATTTTAATTTTTAAGAATTTTAAATTTTAAGAATTACTATCTCAAGACCTCAATCTCCTTGAAGGAAATGATGCCACATCATCTGTCTTTGTAGGATAAAATCACACAGACACACACACACACAAACACACACTCGATTCGTTGTTGTAAATGAAACCTTACTGCTCTTAAGGCGAGTTCCCCGGCATGCAAAGGTGGCAGAGAACACTTCCAACACAATTCAAGGTGGCAGTGATAATTCAAGGAGCAAGATGTTGCTCAAGTTCATATATAACTAATATGATCGCCACTAAGGTAAATTAACCTTACCTATTTCTAACTTCCTGTGCTCTTCCCTCTTTGAGTCCCTGACATTGAAATCAAGCAGTCATGGAGAACTGTGAAGGAGGGGGTTGGTGATATGCCTGTCACATGCCCCAACCATTTTCAGCAGTGAAAACCTTTTTAACAATAGAGTTTTACTCTAGTGACCACTTTATCAAGTTCATGGGCTGTAACGAGAATCTCCTTCTGTTTTACTCTGCTTTGATGGCCCTCACTGTGCCTGTCACAGTTAGAAGAGAATCCAGCATCATCCTGCTTCCAGACCTACCAAGCCGTGCTTTGAAACATTTCAAAGTAAAGTGTGCATTACAGAAGTCCTTTTTCTATTTGAAATCACTCTGCTGAGTTTTGCACAAAGTAGTGATAAGAGACAGAAAATTCTACAACCAGTAAATGCTTTCTTGTTCTGACTTTTGTGTTTATTTTGTATCCTAACTCTGAAGTATAAGAAAGTAGCAGCTCATATGACATTTGTTGGTGAATAACTTAAAGACCATAATGAGTGACGCAGAAATGCCAACTTACATCTTATTCATTTATTTATTTATTTATTTATTTATTTATTTATTTATTTATTTATTTATTTTCTGAGACAGGGTCTAGCTGTGTAGTTCAGTCTGCCCTCGAATTCACTATGTAGCCCAGGCTGGCTTCAAACTCATGACAATCTTCCTGCCTCAGCCCCTAGAGTGCTGGGATTATAGGTATGCACTACACGCTGCCTTTTATTTTCATTGAGAAATGGTTGAAAATATATGGTGCTCAAAAATATTCATCTATAGACTTATAAGAAACTCATTTTCTTTTTTTGAAGAATTTCTAAATTTTATTTTATTTTATTTTTTTTGTTTCAGAACTTTTGTTTGTTTATTTATTTATTTATTTATTTATTTATTTATTTATTTTTATGGCCGGCTCAGCCTGCCCTGAGGGCAGGGCTGGCGCAGCATGTGGTGCCGGGGATCGAACCGCGGTCCCTGCAGCCGCCTAAGCTTTCCTAAGCCGGCGCTCTAGACCACTGAGCCATCCTGGCGGGCCCAAGAAATTCATTTTCTATAAGAGCATTTTTAATGGATAAAACATTTGAATTATAGTAATTTAATGTGAATAGGCAATCAAATTTGCTATTTTAAAAAATTTTAAATGGGATATTTGTTAACTAGACTAGCCTTGAACTTTGAACTCACAACGTAGCCCAGGTTGGCCTTGAATTCATGGGGACCCTCCTGCCTCAGCCACTTCAGTTCTGGGGTTACAACATTACCCAGCCCAGCAAATTCATTACTTTAATCTGTAATTTCCTGGGCCTTTGTATCAAGTGAAAACCCATATATTTGCAACTCTGCCAGATCGGTGAATAACATTTTGAGGTCAAATTTGTGAAGCATTAAGGAATGTACACTGGCTTCAGCCCCAGTTCCTAACACAGAACTCCTAAGTTCCCTAGAATTTCCTAGGCATCAGGGCTGCTAGGAGCAGCTTTCATTCTAATATTGACTCAGGTTCCTAACACAGAGCTCCAAAATACCTTGGAATTTTTTGGGTGATGAAAGCATCTTGTATTCTAACTAGGGGACTTCTGGTGACTTCTAGATGAGGGGTGGAGAAAGACGGAATTATGGTTAGAAGCTCAGAACACTGAGACGATGCCCCTGCGGAGGATTCTAAAGGCCAGCTTTCCGAGAGCTTCTGGGTTGCTGAGCCCAGCCACCTGCTGGGAAGGCGGCCTAACCCGGCCCAATGGGGGCTGACGCTCCGCATTCGAGACCGTTTGCGACTTCACTGTCCTGTGTGCCTGCCTCAGTCAGGCCTTTCGTTTACATCCTTCATTGTCTGCTTTACAATACGCTGATGAGCAGAAGCGTTCCCAGGAGTGCTAGATGTTTGGACCAATGCTAAGTCTAAGGAGCTGTAGAAAGGTGTGATCTGTACCCAAGCAGAACAGGGGCAGAGGGTGACCTGGCACCCAGAGCAGCGTACTCCTGGGGGACTGCTCTTTTCTAGTAGGGTCTGTGTTGACTCTAGGCAGACAGTGATGGAATTAAATGAGACTGGGGAACAGCCAGTTGTTGTCTGCAGGGAACTGGAGAACTCTGTTGGGGGGTGGGGGGGAGATGCCATGCCCACATTAGGTAGCAGAGGAGGGGTGGAGAGAGCGGGGTCAGCCCGAAGGAGAGCCCCCTTGTTTATTCCTCCTAACCTACAAATCCTTGTGGGACTCCTGCGCTCACATTCAGCTCTGTGACCTCGGATGAGCTCCAGCTTTCCCAGAGTGGCCTGCTGGTTGTAATTCAAAGGGACGGAGGCCCTTTATCTCCAGCAGGGTTTTCACGGCTTCCTCTCTGAGACGTTTATGAGAGGAATGGAACATGTATGGATGTCCCGCGCTACAGCTCTGCGAGACTCGGAGACAGCTGCCCCGGGCCTCAGGAGCCCACGCTCCGCGAGGTCTGCAGAAGCTTTGGCAGCTCCCGCGTTCTCCGACTCTGGCTGTACTTTTATTGTAAATTAGCATCCTCTACTGCGAAACCAAACACACACAGCGGCACGTACACAACTCACACACAACGAATGACACAACATTTATAAGGGCTATCCTATTGCATACAATTCATACCTGGTATGAGTATCAAGTTAGACACTGAATTGTGATGTTTGGGTCTGGTGAAAACGACAGCACGTTTGATATGCAGAAGTGAGTCCAATAAACCACAGCTCACCATGCATTTTAACAGGAATGTTTGAAATAAAGCTTGTTTATTACAGTGTTTATTAATTATCTATCCTCTAGCAGTACAGGTTCTTTTCGTCCCATTCATAAATTCAACACAGAAAAAGTATGTTGATTCAGAGAACAGATTAGACCATAACGATTTTCAAATGAAGACGGAGATTCTCACCAATTTGAAATACATAGTTTAAACATGATTTTCAAATATTATTTTACATTTTCCAATAGAGTCATATCAACTTGAAATACATACTTTGAACATGATTTTGAAGTAACTAATTTTTCACATTTTCACAGAGAAGCTTGTTAATTTGAAACACATATTTCAAACATCATTTCAAGATTAATTTTGTACATTTAACATACACACTGTTACTCAGCTGAAATTATTTCAAATTTTTGATTTAGTAAATAAGATAAACTTCCATATTTCTGATTGAATAGTTTATCCTTAGGGGCCTGTAGAGCTCTTTGCTTGTTATTCTAGGCAGTTGTAAATAGGCTTTTCTGAATATCTGAGAAGAATTAAAGTACAAATTAATGTTTTGTATTGTAATGCCAAATTCAATCTTAAGAAAGTGTAATGAAAAACATGATTCATTTTTCAGAACCAGTGTTTTAATAAAGACTGAATAGAGACAAAATCAGAAGAAATACAAAAGAAAATTTCTGCAGATTACACAAAATTTCCTTTAGATTAATTAAAATTTATTACAAGCAAAGAACATAAAACACAAAAGCTCTGATAAAGATGCATTAGGCTTGAAGGCATCAGGAATTACCAACAGTTTAAGACTTGCTAGTGTTATATATACTATTGCTATCTAATGTTATAATGGAATGAATAAAACTGGAGTGAAATTATTGGGAACAATTTTTGTTCATACCTTAAATCATGTCAGACTTGTGTGATGTGTAAGAAACAGCAAATGCATCACTTCTCAGCCTTTTGGCTAAGATCAAGTGAAGAAACAGCAAATGCAAGTTTTTAGCACTTTCCAGTAGCCAAGTGGAACCACTCATTTGGTACAAGTCATACAATATTGAACAATATGACTACTAAGATTTCATAGGAAAAAGTAAACAAAAATCTATTAAGTCACATTGAAACACTACTGTCCACATTTCAGTGTTAGGATAAGGTATAAAGAGTCTAAAATAATGTAAACTTCAAAAGTGTATATGATTATGTATATAATATATATGATACACACAATTCAGAGAGGTTACTTATTTCCTGCCAGCTCAATAAAAGTGTCAGCTCTCAGCTTATTATTATTCTTTTAAAAACTGAGGCTCTCGGGGCTGGGGAGATAGCTCCGAGGCACAAGTGCCTGTTGGGCAAGTACAAGGTTGTGAGTTCGAACCCCGGTCCAAAAACAAAAC
Organism: Myocastor coypus; assembly: GCA_004027025.1. Lineage (NCBI taxonomy): Eukaryota > Metazoa > Chordata > Mammalia > Rodentia > Myocastoridae > Myocastor > Myocastor coypus. The sequence goes on along the minus strand of PVJA010013285.1, from coordinate 23,006 downwards.
AACAACAACAAAAAAAAACTGAGGCTCTCAAACTCTTTGTTTTGTTTTTTGATCTGTATGGTAATTTTTGTTCTCTTTTGTAATAGAGAGTTGGCTATAGTATTTTCTAGCTTGTAGAAATGCTTTCACGAACACAGGGTTAACAGCAGACATTTATTCTCTGAATATCATCCCCCCCCCCAAAAAAAAAAAATCTTCAGTATAGGTCATGTAGTAAAGCAACATGTTAAACAAATAGCTCCACATGATACATGTAATTTAATTTTGTACACAATCTCTGAAACATACAAAATGCACTGTGAAAGTAAGTTCAGTGTTTTCATTTTTGAGAGAAACATTCTGTGGTGACCCAGCACAAGTCAGATGAGCCATCAGATAAGGGTCTCAGGAGTTGGGCCAGCTTAGGCAGCCGGGGGCAGCCACTGTGCTTTCTTGTCCTGGGATCATCTCGACTTAGGCCAGGGTCCTCACTAACAGTGTATGGCTAGAGCTGGGGATGTGGCTCAGAGGCAGAGCACTTGCTTAGGATATGCAAGGCCCTGGGTTTGATCCCCAGCTCTGGAGAAGAATAGCAGAACAAGTCAGAAGGCACTCTGCTAACTGATCTCTCGAAAGAGAAGACTGCTTACATATAATCAATAGCTATCAAATCCTTGCCTTGTCATGAAACTTACTACCCACAAGCTTCAACGGGCACAAACACACTTGTCTATTTGGAAGGTGAAAAATATAAAATGGCCTAGGGGTGTGCAAACAGACAGATTTTCCAAAGAACATCACTTTTCCCAAGGAGAAGTACTTTGCAGTCTCCCATGCATAAGGGTGCCTCTCCAGCTCTGCAGGAGAGCGGGGGTCGAGAGGCCCACAGAGGACTGGGAGCTCTACCCTGGCGTGGACTCCACACGGAACGCCGTCTCGCATGTGTCCACCTACGTCTGTCATATTGCCATAAGTTTTCTAAGTATAAATTTTTCAGGATTTTCAATAAATAGCTATATTAGTAATTTAGTGCATTTTGGGTATGGGAAATTATGTATTTGGTGACTCAAGATTAATTAATGTGAAATGCTTATGTGGTAGAATATTATGCTGTAACTATGAATGATGTTAAGTTTCCCTTTACCAATTACTTAGAAAGACACACGTTTGTATGATGTTTTCCACGAAGTGATTTTATAGGCATTATTTTGTGTCACTGTGAACCTCTTCGCTGGTGTATCACTGCTGTAGGTTAGGTGCAGACTGACAGGCAGAGAAGGAAGGTCAGACTGAGCCCACAACGCACTCCTATTTACAGCTGCCAACACATTTCATTTTTCTGGGCATTGTTAGCATCCCTGGGCTACCTTGATTGGGCGACTGCAAGCGCGCGTGTGCATTCTGGTTGGCGATGAACCTTGGCCTACTGTCAAGGAGGTTAACGCCTTTTATATTTTAGAAATCATTAATGATAATTACCCTTTCTTACATTAGTACATGGAAGCTTGGAAATCTGATCAGGCAAGGGTTATTACGGTTATCAGGCAAGGGTTATTATTGTAAGTAATTGATATTAACACAGAGAAAAATAAGCAGAGGAAATAAAGTTCTACTAATGAAAAAGCACACACACCTCCTGCACTGCACTGAATGTGAAACACGTCCCAGTGACACATTCCTTCGCATGAGGCCGTGAGGGAAGCTGTTCGCGACTTCTTCTCAACCAGCAGCGTCTAAAATCACATTCACTATATTTTTGATCACCTAGTACATATCATTTTTAAAAATGTAATGGTTGTGCAGGGGACTGGATTTCTAAAAGTGAAATTTAGCCAGTCCAATTTGTCCCACATAGAAATTATTTCAAATGAGCAATTGAAAAAGTTGTGGCTTCTAAGATGGATGGTTTTACTGAATAATATTTGATATATATATTTTTTTAAGTTTTAACAGTCCATCCTTAATCTCCTTTACTGGAATGAATTTACCTTAATGAGTAATTTTGATGCTATTGAATTTCTCATGACCTAAGGTACTAAAATTAATTTTCCTAAATAACTTTATGTAAAATAAAATTTAAAATATTGTTCGTACTCTGAATCCTTAATCTAGTCGAGGAAAAGGCACTTAGGTAGGACAACCAGGCACTGCTGTGCCCCAACACCAATTTGCTCTGCACAAGTCTCACCACAGAGGAACTGTCACACGCACTTTCCAGTAAGGTGACTAACGCGAGGGCCGGAGGCAGTCGTAGGCCATGCAGCTAGCAGGGGATGCCTGGTGCCTGACCGTGGATGTGGGGCCTGAGGGGTGTGCTGGCTGGCACTGCGCTGCACTGCTTTTCCTACACGCACAACTGCCCTTCAGGCTGAGAGCTCTGACCTGTTTAGGCACGGGGATTCCAAGCAGCTCACAACGGGCCGCTTTGGCTTGCTGTGCATCTGGAGCTACTTCACTTGGGTAGCATGCATGGGATTTGCCCTCAATGGACCAAGAAAATAACACATCGTGCCATTTAATAAAAACACTGCTTTCAGAAGGTAGCTCTCTGGAATTAGGTTTCCGTGCGCCTAAGCTAGAGACTTTGGCTTAGTAAAGTGACTTCACGCGGTGGACAGTGACAACAGGGCCTGGAGGGCGAGAGCCTGCACCCATGGTCACCGACATGTTTTCTCTAGTCACCAAATACTTAACTGTAAATTAGAAAAACTCCATCAATGATTAAAATACTTACAAAAAATTATTCTATAGGTTAAGTATGACATTACTTAAACATGAATGTGGGCCATGTATAATTTAAAAACTAAAACCTGTACTAACCAGGAATCGATACTTTTTTTTTTTTGGCTGGACTGTCGATACATTTTTTATGTTGTGAGAATATTTTCATGGCCGAGTGATTAAATAAAACTTTCTGTTTTCTCCAATTTATTCCAAGTCCAGCTGATCTTAAAGAAACAACTATGTTTGCATTTTAAACATGTGGGCAACTCTGGCATCGGATGACTTGGGATTAAGAGTGAGAAATCTCCTCTGTGGTCTGCAGAGGCCCTGCGCCAGGCCCTGATTTGTTCAAAGGCCGTATTTGGACATTTCAGTACTGTACTAAGTTACAGGCCCACAAATACTCTGAAATATTATTGCAACCCTGTTGCATTGTTTCTCCTTAATATTAAATGTACTAAATCTTACTGCATACCATGTATATACCAACTAAAATGTTTTCAATTTCAAGTAGGAAAGAATAATGTAGTACAATTTGTATAATCTTTGCATGTAGTTATATAGTAGTGAGGTTTTAGGTGCTCTGATTCATTAACAGAGAAATATAGGAAATAAATACCAGATTTATATACATTGCATGTGTGTGTACATGTGTATGTGCACAGAGCCAGGTGCAGAAGGACTAACGCAAAGGTTACTGTGTTCCCATAAGCACAGATTCTGATGCACTCTGGGAATTCGCCGGGGTTTTCTGTCTTGAAGTTGGAACTATCCCTGCATTAGTACACGCTCATGTGCGTTCCTGCCTGGCACTGAGGTTGAACACAGGCTCATCTTGCAGAACAATATCACAGCCACTTTCTCGTTTTTTAAAACTCTGAGACAGGGTCTTGCGAAATCACTCAGTTGCCCAGGCAGCAATACAATGCAACCCTCTTCCCGCCTCAGCCTCCGCCGGTGCGGGGATCAGAGAAGGGTGCCTCACACCTGCCCCCCGTAACTGCCTGTAGGAAGCATGTGATTTGAGAGTGACTCCTTTCAAGCCTGCCAGCCAATTTACTGGGACACCCGTGATGCTGAGCCAGCTGACTTAGTCTCCCTGTGGGAATTGAAAAGAATCTCCTTTGAAATCCACTTTTAACTTAAAGCCAGAGGTGGAATTTTTCCTACTAGACTGAGAATAAGTTCAGTCTAGTAGGTTCCCTCTGTCGCCTAAATACTGCATACCTGCCTTGGTCACCAGTCATTTCCAGGAAGCCAGTGAGCATTCTCACACAGAGCTAGCCAGCACCTTAGCAAAACCCTTCCCTTTCCAACATCCTTCCAATAAGAGCCGGGGTGTAAAACTACACTGGGAAGCAGCTACGGGGCTAAATATCTTCCATAACTTAAGTATGGTAAAGGTACCTAGTGCTCTATTTACTCCAAACAGTAGTAGCAAAGAGAATCAAAGACAGGCATGGGCCATGAGGAAGAAACTCAGGCTGCCTGCAAGTCCCGCCGGCTGGAACCTGGCTTCACTGGCAAGAGTGATTTTCTTGAACGTTTGGCCAACTCAGCGTAAAATCTGAGCGCGTACATTTAAGTGAGTCACACTGTTGTAAGGGGAGTGTAAGTCCTTACATGAAAATAGTATGTGACGGTCACGTTGGGAATCCATCTGACCCTGCAGCCCAGGCAGGGCAACTGTCAGGCATGTGCTGATGCAGGCATAGTTCTAAATTCAAGACAGAAAACCCGCGTGAGTTCCCGAGTGCATTAGAATCTGTGCTTTCTGGAACACAGGAACCTCTGTGTTAGTCCTTCTGCACCTGACCCTGCTCCGGGGGATCTGCAGAGAGGTGCGCTCTGGGGGCATCTGAGTGGGTACAGCAGAAATGCCCGAAGCCAGAATTCAGCATCTGACTTCCTCCTCTGGTCTTGGAGAACCTCAGCAAGGCGCAATAGGAGAGCAGCGTTGTCTAAGAGAAAAACATCTTTCTGAATCTCCAAAGTATCCTCAGAGGAGGACTCGGAGGGAGCTACCAGGAACACAGCAAGAACTCCGTCTCCAAAGACAGGAGCAGAAGAAGTGAGCAGTGGGGGAAGGGTCGGAGTCCCATCTTTTGGGACTAAACTTTGAAAAGTCTGAGACGGGCACAGGAGAACCTCTAGATCAAGGAGGGTGATGGAGAAATCTGAGCTGCCCTTGGGTCTGGAAAGCACCGCAGCATCTCAGAGAAGCCTCGACTCCGCCCAGTGCCAGAGGGCTGCAGGGCTAGTGGGAACCACGTCCCTCCGGAAAGGACAAGGTGACCGCTCAGCAGAAGCCAGAACACAAGCCAGATGGTAAAACATCACCGCAGAGGAATGTGCTGCACCAGCAAGGAGTGGAAACCACTGAGTAAAGAAGGCGCGGCACCCTGCAGACCCCAGCGGACCACGCAGGACGGCCCCAGGATACAAGCAGGCGTGGCTGGCGGCTGGGGTGCCTGCGCGGGAAGTGCCTAGCGAATGCGTCTCCCCTCCTTGGTGCAGGAAACCTTATATGAATTTGAAAAGTGTACTTAAATATCTCCTCCCTCCCTGTCACTACTGCCATATACTGGGCAGTGACCGTTGTGCTCTGCTAGCTGCTGTCTGGTCGGTGACATCAGTGACCATGATGATAGCTCATGAAGTAGCAAGGCATTGGCCCGACATTCTCACACCCAAGGAAGGAGGTGACCATAGCCCCGGAGCAGTCAGCTCTGCTCCCAACCCTGCACTCGCCAGCCTCCCTTCCCGGCTCCTCCTGAGGTGTGGAGGCTAGCGGGGTCCACAGCCTCCACCGAGTATTAGGAGCTGGTGTCCATTTTGCCTATCCCAGTTTGTAATTCTGCTGCGAAGTGGGCCGCCTGAAGAAGAACACACGGAGAAGACTTACTTAGCTCTACCAGCGTCACTGTTTCTCCTTTCTGTGTTCTGGATCGGGACTGTTCTGGCCTTTCTGTGTGCACAGGCCTGCTTTATCAGGGTGGAGAGACCCGCAAAGGTGGGGAGATCCGTGAAGCACTAGAAACTATCTGGAGAAATAGGATTCTCTAACTTAGTAAGACCATTTTCTTAATACTTATTGCCTTTCTTGAAAATTTGCAATTTCAACACAGAAGCAGAATAATTAGACATCTGGTCTTGTGTTTGGCAATTTATATGGGGTAATTCTTCTACTTTCATAATCATGCCAATGTTATCTTATGATAATCATGCCATAAGTTATCTTATGAAATCCTTCTGGAAAATTAGGAGGTCATGATCACCTCTAGCTCTTGATGTTTAGGGTCATTATTTTCACCAAAACACTGCAACTTCCCTAAAATTGGTCAGCGCCTCTGGGTTGGCAATCATTCCACACTGCAATAGGAGAGTTTTCAAGTGGATTTATGAAAGTTGTGCTGCTTTCTTGTTTCCAGTCCCATCACATCTCCCTCCCTTAATTTGGTATGCAAAGCCCTGGCACCTGGATCTTGGGTTCTTCCTCACTTTCATGGTTGGCCCACGTCACACACTCTCTGCCCTCGCCGGGGGTGCACCGTCACCTCCTCTGTCTGTATGAGGTCAGCTAGTTTGGGAGGCTCTTTCTCTTTCCCTGACTTTGGTATCTGCTGGCCCTATCTGCTTAGCTCATGCTGCAGAAACTTCGGGAGGATGTGTCCGGTCTGACTTGCTTCAGAATGCTTTCGGACAATCTTAAATTTAAGCTGGGAGCCACCCTTAGCTCCTCTAATGGTGCTCTGTAGTTCCTCTATCACAGCACTCACGATGCAACGGAGCTTGCTGTCTACCTGCCTTTACTTCCCCTTCGACTACAAACTCAGAGGGAGAACTCCAGTATGCTCACTAGGCACCTAGTTGTCTCCAAAATGTGACAGGATGACTGGTACATAGTGCAGGCAAAAGTATGTAGCTGGTTGCTAACAACAGATGAATGCTTTCCAATGTATACCACCCTCCCTGGGGGGGGGGGAGTGCGGGGGGATGCCCCGCTGTATTTTGTTTTTGTGTGTTAGGGCATATTTTTCTTTTTTATTAACTGAAAACTGGCTGGGATATCGTGAAGGAAAATGTTTAAAACTTTGCTGTTTTAGAGTTGAACATGGTACTCTGAGCCTTTGCTCAGAGTTAAAAGGAACCATCTGATTCTAGTCTCTTATTTTTTCTCTTTTTAAAAGTGAAGACAGGAGCCCAGCAGGATGGCTCAGTGGTCTAAAGTGCCTGCTTAGGAAAGCTTAGGTGGCTGCAGGGACCGAGGTTCGATCCCTGGCACCAAATGCTGCGCCAGCCCTGTCCTCAGAGCAGGCTGAACCGGACATAAAAACAAATAGATAAACAAACAAAAGTTCAAAAAAAAAAAAAAAAAAAGTGAAGACAATAACATCAATATACCATTAGTTGAAAATGAAATAAAGGTTATAGATTAATTACATTTTTCTCAAGCATGTAGCTTCAAATTAGAATATTTCTCATAAGCATAAAGGAAGAAAGCTTCTTAGTATTTTATTTTTTAGATAGTAAGTAATAATTTCTCCCACAGTTATCACTGGTGATATCATGGATAATAAGGTCATGTGCTACCCTGTCATGGCTGCTGGTCAATAACCAAGGAAAAATACTTAGTACTTTTTAAGACAGTTTGCCACTGAAATCTAAGTTGTAGCTACTCCTGCAAAAATAGAGTGAACTTTTGTTTCATCTTTTCTTCTGACAGTCAGTGAAAAAAATTCTTTTTGAAATTTTTAAAACTTTGCTCTGATATTTCTCGTGGCCCTAAGCATTTCATAAAATTAAAATACACAGAATGCTAAAGTCAAGATAATTTGTTGGTTAAAGCAAGTTAGATTCTTCCATATAAAAAGCTTTTTCTATCCTTAGTCACTGTGCAATACTGGGCTTGTGCATGGAGTAAATTTGGGGCAGGGTGCTTAATCCAGAGAGCACATGGGTCTCTACTCTGGCAAACAACAGGATACACTGGCATTAATATTCAGTTTTTGGGGCCCGGTGGGATGGCTCAATGGTCTAAAGCGCCTGCTTGGGAAAGCTTGAGCGGCTGCAGGGACTGCGGTTTGATCCCCGGCACCACATGCTGCGCCAGCCCTGCCCTCGGGGAGGGCTGAACCGGCCATAAAAAGGAGTGAATAAACAAACAAAGGTTCTGATACAAGAAAAAAAAAATAAAAAATAAAAATTATAAAAAAAAATATTCAGTTTTTGTTTTTCTTATGGATTTTAAAGTCCTTAGGAGAAAATGCTATAGAAAATACCCTGACCTCAAATTTCTTCTTAAGAGTCCAGTTTAGGAAAACTATGAGAGAAATCTATTGATTATTTCACCATTATTGAAAAATAAGATTTTGTGTCTACCAAATTAAAGCTACACAAAAAAATAACAGATCTGTGTGGGTGTAACTGTACCACTGCTCAGCTCTTCTCTGACTTAAATAATAAACCCTGAAATCCGAACAATTCCACCTTCACGGGGACACACTTGCTGCATACTTTAAAGTGTAACCTTGTCTGGGAGAGGAGGGGAACAAAATGTATTCTGAATGGCAAAACCCTTAAAATGGTACCTGTTGTCTAAAGTAACAACAAAACCTGCACAGAAGTAAACATCCTATCCTAAGCAATGCTAAGCCCTGTGTATAACTGACAGAAGCAAAAACCTAGTCAAGTGGGTTTCACCTAGGAAAATTAGTGTTTGGGAATTCGGGTACATCTGGAGCTGACATATTAACAGCAATTTCAAAAGATTGTAAAATAAGCTACGGTGTATGTCCTGAAAACCGTTTACAGTGCGATGTAAGTGTTTCACTCATTTCTGTCTAAATGGTCCACGACACTAATGTCACCCTGCAGAATTAGTGAAGGCTGTGCATTGTCTTTAAAGTCATGGAGACAGGGTGCTGATGGGCTGCCTAACTCACGTTTCTCTGAAAGGGCGTCGTCAGTTAATGACTTCAACAGGCTTAAAAGTAACGCTCTCCCCGTCTCTCCACCCGTGGTAGGAAAGCAAACAAACCCATGTCTAACAAGAAGGTCAGCATGACATGCAGCAACAAGAGCCAGTAAACTGAAAATGAGCTTGACATTCTGGGACTAATTCAGCAACCCGCAAGAGCCATCCAGACTGCACAGCTGCACAGGGCCTGGACAAGCCCGGGCGCAGCCTCCAGCCTGGTGCTAGAGCTGGGCCTGGGACGGCAGCCAGCTCCCAGGAGGCAGTGGATCCCTTTGTGGTTTTCCTCCCGTCCCAGCAACCCAGCAGTTGCAGCCATAAACTGCAGCTATTTAACTTGTCACCCAGGGTCCTCAAACTCTTAAACCTTCTCCAGTTGCAGGGAGGAGAAGTTATTCAAGGAAACTATTCTTTGCTTATCTTTTTCAATTTTTAAGGACACACTGATTCAGGCTTGACTCTGGAGATGTTATTTTTATTAGTCCAGCTAACTGGTGGTCTAGAGGGCCTATTTCTTAAGTTTGAATAGGATGTAATAGAGTTTGAACTCAGTTATCTAGCCCAGTCCAACTTGGATTTTTATTATAGCATGCTGACCAGTGCAGGAATTCCATAATAAAAAAATGAAACGTCAGTAACTTTACACTCTTTACTCAATTTTGAATTTTAGGACCAGAGAACATGGACTAATGTCATTTAAATAGGTGATGGGTGCTAGGTATAGACAACTGTCCTGCCTAACCTCAAGTAAGGGAAACTGGAGACCCAGAATCCCAATTCATGACTTGGTTTAGCTGTTAACAGTTTAGGACTTGGCACACTTTCAGAATAGATAGCTGTGTATTTCCTTTGAATTTAAATGGCATGGCACTGTTCAGAAGGCCAGCTTGGGGAAGAAGAGAGCTATCCCTTCCGTGCCGTATGCTCTTATCCATTCTGCTGTATCAGTACTGGCAGAGGTTTGGTTTTTTTTTTTCGAGTAACAATATAAAAATGAAATATGTTTAAATTTAAATAATACAGTTTTTCCATTTTGAGTGGTTTTTATATAGAAGGCTATGGAGTTTAAAAGATATTTCAAAAGATTAATGTTCTATCCTGGAATCAAAGTCAGGACCTTTGAAATCTGATCTGTAAAGGGCAAATACAGGTCACAGAAATTATTCAGGTATTCACAGCAGGAACTAAAAGTTAATAGTCACCCTATTACAGACTTCAGATCAAAGCAGACATGACACGAGGATCCTTTTCGTCATAAGCTTCATCAGAATAGGAATGTCATTTTTGATGGATAAATTCATGATATTTAACCTCATTGTCAAATTTTCTACAGTTACTGCCTTAGTAAAAATAATCTGAGGATGGAGTTAATAGCCTTCTCCGTGAGTGTGTTCTACTCAAGATATGTATATTTTAAGAGACACTTGAAAAATGTCCACATCAGTAATTTTTCTCAGATATTCAAAAGATAGGCTCATTAGATTTCTGAGAAAACAAGCCCCAAACTCAAATGACTGTCTTTTCAAGGGAAGAAATTAATTGAATATACCTAGCACTAATTCCAAATCCAATCAGACAAATATACAATCATGCACAGTGACATAGTGACAAAGTAAAGGAACTGGAGTCTCCAGATTTCTGATTTCACTATAAAATACAGATGATTAGTTTGATAAGACATAACCAGAACCATGGATTATGGAAAATGCAAACATGACCACAACTGTATCTGAACACCTGTACACTTGTTTGTTTCCATTTCTATTAATCACAAAGCAAATGGGAAAGGTTGAATGAGAAGACCATAGGACTCACACTCACTAGCCAGCAAGTGCCGAGGAAGCAGGCTCGGACCTAGGCCGGCTCTTTCTAGGAGGCCACTGCTAAACACATCAACGTAGCTGTGGTTAATTGGGAGTTACAGGCTCACGTGCAGTGGCTATCGAAAAGGCATGGTTGGGGCTGGGGAGATAGCTCCGAGGCACAAGTGCTTGCTGGGCAAGTGCAAGGCCGTGAGTTCGAGCCCTGGTCCCACAAAAAAAAAAAAAGAAAAGGCATGGTTGTGGTGGGAAACATACTACCTACCGTATTTGCATATCATCAGTGTAGTTACACATTATTTTAATGTCAAAAGTGAAAAAAATAGTAACATACTATTAGCTAAGTAAAAAGACCCACATACATCTTTAAACATTAACAAGTCATTAAATAGTAAAAAAAAACAGAAGTGTCATTGCTTCTGAGCCAAATCACTTTTCAATTTTTTAGTAAACCATTTTCATTTACTCAAGAGTATATTTCAATAATCTTCAAATATTCTTGATATATAACTTGCCTTCTTGTGACTTAATTGTGCTTTAGACCTACCAAAAAGAACATGACCTGAAAAGTGAACATAAAAATTGTTTTACTGACTAGTAAGAGAGACATTAGTAGTAGGAGCTCATGTAGCAAGAAATATCTAGGGGCTAGATATCTTCCATTATTTTCTTTTTTTTTTTTTTTTTTTTTTTTTGGTAATAGGTTTTGTTTTTGTTTTGTTTTGTTTTGGTACAGAGAATCAAAGATATCTTCCATTTGGTAATGTCATGTTCTTTTTGGAATTTATTTTTTGTTATCTAATCTTAGCCTTAAGTATTAAATCCTATTGTTTAGACATCTACATTGTAGACTAGTGCTAAACAAAGAATATCAAACATTCTTATGAAGTTGTCACACAATAGCTACACCCAACCCTGTGCCAATACACTGTATTCCCTGATGGTTAGGCAAAATTAGAAACATTTCCAGTTATTTAGGAAATTAAATTGTGATGTGGGAAAGGATTTGTACAATCCAATTATTGTTTTTATTTAAAGTAATGAGAACCAGACAACACAAGGGTCACATCTCGACAGTTCCCTGTGTTTACCACCTGAGTTTAAAAGGACGATGACGTGGGTTTGGGTTTTGACTGTTGGACACACTTAACATTCTTATAACTATGTCAAATGCTTTCAAAGCAGTAAATTTCCCTTAATTATTCTACATGGGATTTATTAAAAATATTGTTATTAAGAGGATATTTTGGGAAAATAACTGCTTTTTTCAACAAACAAATGTACATACTGATTAGTGCAAATAAATGATTGATCCCTGATTATATTAAGAAATTATTTAACATTAATTTTTAAAGTTTAAAGTGTTTCAATGAACATCTATCTTTTAGAAATTCTATGTAAACAGTACCTTACATCTTTAAATCTCTGGAATGAAAATATTTTTGACAAATATTTGTCAGACACTGTGATTTATACCTAATACTGGGCTCCACTTTTTTTGAGTTATAGTATTTCTTCAGCTCCAGATTCTCAGGAAGCTTATCAGCATGTTTCGTATCGAATATAAGATATTCAATAGATATTTGAATGAAATTAGAAATGAGGAAAACTTTATATTCAGGTTTGAAGTATAAAACAACTTAATGCTACTTAAATACAGGAGACAGTTCTATCTGTGGAACTTTTTATAGGGAAGGAAGGAAGTATTCTATGCATGCAGTTTGAAAATGTATACCAGGAAACAAAAGCATTGTCCTTAGCACTTATGAAATGTACACCCATAGTAGTCAGTCAAAACTGAGACCTCACAAAGCAGTGGAGAGGGTGAAAATTTTAGAAGTGCTGAAGAGCAGTGAAATGGAGCTAAGTTCATGAGAAAGGGGGCATGGGAAAAGGCTCAGTCAGGAGAACAAGTACATTTAGCCATGAAAGCAGAGAAGCACAGAGGCGGTGGTACCAGAAGACACAGAACCTGTCATCCAACTCTCTGTGGACAAAACACTATAGCTCCATAGCAAAGCAGTGAGAAGCTTAAAATATGTGGTTTTGTGGTTCAGAGGATACAAAATGGCAGGTGAACCTGGGAGAAAGCACACCGCCTTGAAGACTTGAGAAGACTAGAATATTATTTAGCTGAGTCTTGGGGGTTTATAAATGTGTGAGATATATGATATTAACAGAGAAAATTCTAGAAGGAAAGTCACTACTGCAAGATGGTCATGGCTGGAACACAATAGGAATATATCAAGTGGACTGGCTGAAATATGACAGCCAAGGATGGAGTCCAAGGAAGTTTTTAAACTAATGGTATTTTTTGAAACCCCCTTGGAAATTCCAACACAAAGCCATGAGTAACTGAAAAACATTGAGATTTTTTTTCATGGAGGACATGGTATAATTAAACTCTCTTTTGGAAGGTAATTGTGGCCCTGAAGACTGAAGAGAGAAGTATGCACATATGAAGACTTGAGAAGCAAATACCAGGGAAGAGTAAAATGTGTTCCATATAGATTATAGAAAAAGATTTGCATAGAGAAAGCAACCACTTCTATTTTCATGTTCAGAGCATTTGCAACGTGTTGGTGCAGCCTTCCTTGGGCGCTATCACCACATCAGGCCACCTATGAGACAGGCCAGTAGAGCTAATCGACCTAGGCCAAGGGACCTGGTTAGAGTCTATTTTAGTCTCCAGTTTTAAATCTCCTATGTGGATCCATTATTTACAGATACTCTATACCTAACTTAATTTTTAAATTGAAGAATATATTTTTAAATTTATGGTAACAGCATTATGTTACTACTTTTTTTCATATATGAAACCACTATTCCTTGTTTTGAGGGCTCCACATTTATTAAGAATATTTTTGTTACTATCCTTGGGTAAGCTTCAAATATTTATCAGTTAAAATAAGTAGGTAATTAAAGAGCATTAAGAAAACAGAAACTGCCTAATGGAATCAGTCTATATTGTTGCAAGGTTTCATTTCATTATTACGTATTAATAGCACAATCTGTTTTGTAAGATAGTATGTGTTTACTTCAGAAGAAACTTAGAAAAAGATTGAAGATACTAGTTTCTGAGTTGTTAAATACTACACACACACACACGCAGCCTAAAACTGGTATTTACAAAAAATCTCAATAATTTACTTTGATTGAATTTTATTGGTGGTATAAATTTCATGTGTATAGATTTTTCTTTCGTTTTTAAAAAAGAGATCTCCAGTGATTTATTTCGGAAAAGAACAGTCATCTCTCGTCCAAAGGAATACCTGCAGTTAAAATTACAATGCACATGAACTAGTTTTCTAGTTACTTCTGAGTTGCCATGTTTTCTAGTTCCTGTGCTTGTCTGTGCTCTGCTGAGCCAGGGTCTGGCATTTCCTAAAGCGGGTCAGAGGCACTCAGAAATTCCACCTGAGTTGTGTGTACTCCTGAAGCTGACATCGTCGGTCAGACAGAAAAGGTTTCAACCTGAGAGTCATTCACTTGGCTTCACTGAAAGAACGCCATCATCATCCTCACTGAGCAGTAGCGGAAAAAAAAAATAGTCCCCCCCACAATCTTTTCTTTGGTTTGAGAAAACACTAAAAAGGAGCTCTGACCAACAGAAACATTGGACAGGGGAAATGTGACATTACACCACTTTTAAAGGTGAGGCAAGGAGACTGATAAAGCTGATTTTCTACATGCCAGGGATGGAAAAGCAGTCCTAGAATCATTTGCTTTTTATTTCTACTCAAAACTCTTTATTTGAACATAACCCCTCATAAAGGTTAAAAAGAAAAACACCTACAAAATTCCCACTACTGTGGTCTTCATGATATTTTTGCAATATTAACTTCCTTTAGGATCAATCTCTGTTTCCAATTTGGGAAATAACCCATTTAAGACCTGTTTTACCTATCAATTTATTTCAGTGGTTTAAAAGTCTGGACCTGTATATTTTGCATTAAAAATTCTGACAATTTGTCTGAGGTTGTGAATTTTAACAGTAACGTTTAACTTTTGCCTGCTACTTGAAAGGCTCATTTTGAGAATTATAGAAACCAAGAGGAACTACCTAAAAGTGACACATATAATTGCTTTTTTGTTATTATATGTAAGTTCTCTTTACTCCAAAGTATATTTGTTAGATGCAAAGGCTAAAACCCTCACCTAAAGTGGCATGAAATAATATGGATAAGATAGTGCTTACTTCAAGTTTTAGTACTTTGGCATTTTTGTAAACTCAGATAAAATATAAGTACACGAAACACTTTAAACATTCTACTTATGCTTTACAAGGGAGACTTAGACTCACAATTTTTCACATAAATTTACATTGCATGATATGTTATAAAGGTAAGGCTTTCTGAAGAATTTTATAAAAACTAGAAACCCCATCATCCTAACCACCGCAAAAATACATACCACAAAATTTAATTTCTTGAAAGAAAAATATGAAATTCACTTTTTATGAAAGAGAAGGGGCTTCACCATCCCAGCCAGGATCTTAGGCAACTGGGCAGCGATGACTTCGGACATCATTTCTGGAAATTCCACAGCCAGGGCCCGGGACTGAATGAACGTGTTCAGGCAGTACAGATGCAGCTGTTTGACAAGCTTTTGGTTTAGCAAGTGGAAAGGAAACATGAGAGAAGCAATAAACGCATATGCTATGGTAACAGAACTTATTTTTCTAACAATAGAAATACCATTTTTTTAAAAAAAAATGTACTTAGTACAGAGTCTCCAGGGTCTCACTCCACAGTCTCGGACTCCTCGTAGTGATCCTCCTGGTTTTCAGCCTCCTAAGCACTGAGATTACAGGTGTGTGTGCCACCACGCCCAGTCTCAGTTGCTGTCTCAGTGCTCCCCAGGGGCAGGACCAGCATGGCAGGCCAAGGATGGAACCCGGTCCCTGACCCGGCCTAAGCAGATGCCCATCAGTCCACTGAGCTATCTGGCTGGCCCTCACTGAGATGTTCTATCCTCAGCAAAATGAAAGTAACTCCTGCTACTCTTTAAAAGAAATGCAACATACAGTATACTCCTATGAACATCCTGAGAAAATAAGAAAAGAATTAAAGAAATAAATGCTTCCCATGTCTGCACAAGATAAACAAGGTAAATATTTTTGTTGTATTTTGGGCATTTTTTGCATATATACACGGGCATCCACAAGTTTATATGCAATATTAGACGTATCATTTCAAAACGCAGTTATTTCATAAATTCTACCAGGCTTTTCCACATATTATCTGGACTACGTCAATAATTCAGCATAATTAATTTTATATTTTAAGAAGTTAAGTGGTCGTTTAAGATCTATGGCATAAACAGCCACAACAGCAGCACCAAAACCTAGGAGCTTCCAAAATGCCTTCCTACAGCTATTCCAGCTTGCCAGAGAGGAGTTGTGGTAGCTTGGCTTTTGCCATTACCACTATTCCTAGTAAGCTCTGTCTTCTAATTGTGACATTGACTGAAGCCAGGAGAACAGGAGTTGGCCCCCTGCTTACGCTGTACTTGGCCCTCGGTGAGCTTCTCTTCTTTTACTCTCTATCTAGTCATATTTTAACTTTCTTATGTGTGTGGAGTCAATATCCAATATTGTACAGATTTGTGTTGCTGCTTTCTGATTAAGTCTATATATATACATATCTATCTGTCTATATATACGTATATATAGATATATATCTTGGTTTTATTCTGCAAAATAATTACTTGTGCTCTTGTTGGTTTGTTTTCTCTGTATGTGTGACAAAGTCAGAGTCACACTCCCCGATGGATCTGTAAGACAGCAGCCCTACGCAGATGCGCGTGCTGGTGAGCTCCCAGTTCCATTTTTTCCTCAGCCTCATAGTAAAAATTAAGTATTCTTCCATGCAGTTCCTGCGTTGGGAGCTGACTCTGTGTCTCTCCTGGTTAGGGCCGCTTGTTCTCTGGCTTCAGGCTTGTTGGATGGTTTTGCCAAGTACGTAGACTCTTCTTGGAAAATTTGCTTTTCCCTCCAACTTCTGCAGGCACCAATCCCTCCTTGCCTTCTGAGCTCTGGTGCTGCTAGGGAAAAGCCTAATGATGTTCTGACTGCCAGTACTCTCTCTGTATGTGGCTTACTTCTTATTTCAAAACTTTTATAATAATACATCTTGGTGGGGCCTGGCGGGATGGCTTAGTGGTCTAAAGCGCCTGCTTGGGAAAGCTTGGGAGGCTTCAGGGACCGCGGTTCAATCCCCGGCACCACATGCTGCGCCAGCCCTGCCCTCGGGGTGGGCTGAGCCAGCCATAAATAAAAATGAGTGAATAAACAAACTAAGGTTCTGAAACAAGAAAAAAAAATAAATAAAAAAAAAATAATAATAATACATCTTGGTGCAACTGTGCAGTGCCTGGGCACTGGGCCTTCACAGTTAGAAATGAATATCCTTGAGTTCTGCCACCTTTTATTGCTACAACGTCATCTTACCGATTCTCTATTCTTTCTTAATGGAAATTCCTTTTCCTAACTCTCTCAAAGAATCCTTTCAAATCGGTGTTTCTTAAAAGGTAAAGCTACATTAATATGCTGAGCTGTAAATGGCTTAAATCCACAGCTTCTGACATTGCCAGTTTTGCCAATAATCCATTGCGACTATGGAATACTGGACTATGTGTACAACTACTTTCTCTTAGTTCAATGAGAAGAAATTTTTTGTACCAACACTGATTAGAGAAATTATCATGTCTACACCCTGTGCTCTGTATAACCACTACGAAGACAACAACATACATTGTATCAATTATTGGGAATGTACTATTAGCATATTTTGTTATTTCTTATTAAAAGAAAAAAATGGTGTCTCTTTTAATTTTTTCCTGTTCTACTTTTAGCCATCCTCTCCCTCAGAAGTTTTAATCTGAAAGTCTTCTACAGCTTTTCAGTGCCATTTGCACTACCCTCACCCTCCCTTCTGGGCAGTGATATTTCTCTGAGCATCTTAGCTTTCTTCTGTTCTCTGTGCTGCTGCCTCTGCCTGCGAGCTGAGCTGCTCGTCTGGCCTTATTTTCCTCTAGGTTTCCCAATTCAGAGACCATGCTCCAGGGGCTCAGCATCTTGGCAACTCCTCATGCTCAGCATGAAGGCCTTAAAAGCTGACCTGATGAGGACCTGACTGAGGGAAGCGCTCTTTGACATTGAAAATGCTTCCAGTGTCATTTTAATGTGGTTTCTAAACAAAGCAGCAATAAAGCTTGTATTCAATACCTTGAGTAACCATGTATATCTTGCTTTATTAACCTAGTTCTAGGGTTGGGCTTTTCTGGATTATTTACCACAGCAGAGAGGAAAAACATAGAAATAACTACAAGAATTTTAATTCTTACCTAATTCTATCTTTAATGTATATTCTAAAAAAAAATGGAAATTTGCAAAACAGGCAGGTACAATTTTCCATGTCTTGCTTGATTGCCCAGGGACAAGCCCACTTACAGTTCATCTAAAATCTTACTTTTCACACTCATACTTTAACTGTATATGTAAACACTTCTAATTTAAAACAAAAATATTTTAGACTGTATTCTGGCACATGTATCAGAATTCCCATTAGACATTCAGGCTAAACAAAATACGAATGAAAGGATACCTGAGCGCGCCATATTGATAATAAAATTGCACAGTATGCGTCCTTAGTAGTGTGAGATACATTTAAAATTCAAGTACAAATGTGAATTTGAAGACACGATATCAATGCAAATTCTTGTTCAACATATAAAAAGTTAAGAGAGATTGGAAGAATACTCATTTATGTTCTGGAAAACCAATACTCACATCGTGCAAGCTATCGAGAAGCTTCGTGAGCTGGTAGAAGCGCTGCGAGCTAGAAACAACCCCCTTCTGCCTCAGACCGATGGCCTTGACGAGCTCCCGGATGTAGCTGGCTCGCATTTCATCGAACTGGCTTTGACTCCTCAGTCCTTCCAGGGGAACTGCAAGGAGACAATTCCGGGGGAATTACATTGACACTCAAGTCTTGCCACAAGTTTCTGATTAAGTAATGATTTCTTGTGATGTGTAATTCTAGATACAACACTGTACACAGAAAAACGTGCTGATGATAATGACAGGAATAGATAGATAGATTTTTCCAACTAGGGAAGAACATACAAACAGCTAAGTTACGCTGAGGAACGGTATGTCTTAACTAAGTACTGTATCGATAAATGACGCATCTAGCTCAGCACTTACTCAGAAAAACAAGCACATGACCCTGTGACCTCGTCTCTTATACTGGTTGGATTTAGTTTATAGTTTTTGCATTTTGGGTTTTTCTTTTCTCTTCAATAGATTCTTAGATTTCTTCATGGGGTTGTCTCATTTTCATACAAATCTCAAACATCTTCATTGAGGTTGCTGTTCTTAACTAATATATCATTTGCTATTGTCATTTTAATATTGCCTCACTAAATTTTCTAATACCTCTCAGTTAATATGAGAAAAAGTCATCAGTATCTGAATATTTCCTTTACATTAAAATATTCCATGTTTAATTCGAACAATTTTTCATGAATTATCTTTCTTTTAGTGGTATGCAAAAAATACCACATTCAAATGATCCTTTTATTTTCCGTTTTCTCTCATTTCTGCTTCATAATTCACTGTACTGTTTAGCGTTTACAGAACAGCAGTGGTGGCAGACAATGGTATTTTATTTTTTCTTAATAAGAGCACCACTCATTCTTATTACAATGCTACTTAGTAATTCCAGCATTCACCTCTGAAGTCTTTAATTTCTATATTATTGCTAATATTGCTAATTTTATATTATATTGTCGATCTTACCACTATTTTTCCCCTACAGCCCTGAGGTGCTTCTGTTGCCCGCTGACATAGCCTCGTTGGTCTCCCCAGCAGCTCCACCGCTCATTCCCGTTTCCTCGCTTAGCCTTGCTCTGGCTGCCCCGTGGGAACAGCCCTCAACCTAGGGTGAACCGTTTGCCCTTCTCTACAGCCATATCCAGAGTGCTCAAAGAAGAATCACAGAGCCGCTTAAACTTGTATCACGACACATTTGTGATCCTGATCTTCAGCAAAATTTCTATGAAAAAGTACATTGAGTGTAAAGGAAATTATGTGTGCCCAATGGTGAGAAAAAACAAACAGCAACAACAAAACCATCTTCAGTTCTCTGTTTCCTCCACCCTCTTCACTCCACGGCTTCCACTCCTCTTGGAAGAGAAGGCCACAGACACATACCAAGAAGGTAAGCTGTTGGCTCTGAGTTTTCAAGTGTTGAGTACAAAGGCTTTCGCTCATTTGAAAACCTGATTCCTGTCCGTGTATCTGGGCAGCTACTCCCTGCCCTCAAGTCATTTGACCACACAGTTGTTTCACATTTTCTCACTCTTCTAAGGTGTCTAGTGGAAATCTGTGCTTCCCTCATTCTAGAATAAGAACATAGCATTAGTTTTCTTAATATACTTTCAGTAAATTTGCCTGAGATTTTTGTGTAGTTTGTAAGAAATAATGGTAAAAACAGCCTTCAAGCCGTCCTCTGTTCCTAGGGATGCCCCTGTTAGTTTTGAACAGCAAATAGCAAGCTGAGCTTGGTCACACACCACCAAATGGACCTTTGCTAACTTTCCCACGGTGTTTCTTTTTGTAAAGTGTTTCTTACGTGAGATTAGGAAATAAGGCACCATATTTATCTGGTCATTTGTCTTTTAACGATTTAAAGGTTTAAAGTTAGCTCACTTATTTCTCATCGAGATTAGGATATGACTTGGTGTAAATATCCAAAGTGATTTTCTTTCAAATATAAGGCTATTTTTCTCAACAATCATTCATTCCATAATACCTGATGTATATTGTTTTTACAATATTTATGTTCTAATGTACATTCTATAATTGATTAACAATTTGAAGTATCTCTTCTTTTCTCATGCTATATTCATTGTGTCATTCTAAATACTTTTTTTGTAAGGCTTATCTACCTATACACCTTGATAGACTAAATTAATTAATTAATTAATTAATTTGAGGCCGGGTTTCACCATATAGTGCAAGCTGGACTTCAACTTCCTATGTACCTCAGGCTGGCCTTGAACTCACAGTGACCCTCCTGGCTCAGCCTCCCCAGTGCTGGGATTACAGGCATACCCAGGGGCAACCTACATTTAATAATGAATTTTTAATAGCTTTTCCACATTCTCCCCACTGCCAAAAATCTCACAAGAGTTTTATTCGGATAGGTGGCTGTTATGGTTTATGCTTAGTTGTCCCCCCAAAGCCTCATGAGTCAGGGAGCACTTATAGAGTTTAAAACTTGATCCATGATCCCTGGGATTATGGGTTTTAGTACTGATGGGATTATGGGTCTCAGTACTTCTGGGATTATGGGTATAGCCTAAGGTGGAGGCTGAGGTGGAGAGCCTGAATGTAATATAAAGAGAGACAGAGAGACAGACTAGAGCTGTTGCTCTCTGCTGCCCTGATTGATTGGCTGCCTCTGTCACCATTTTGTTGCTGTTCCGCTGCCATGAACTGGATGCTCTCTGCTTTGTTCCACTCAGCCTTGGACCAGCCGAATATGGACTGAAGCCTCCAGTAACTGTGAGCTAAATAAACCTTTCCTTCCTTCATTTTGAGTGTTGGGTATTTGTCTCAGCAACAAGTGAAAAGTAACTAAGACAGTGGCAAACATAAGTACTATCGGCCATGGCTTTATTTTTCCTCCTTGGAGCTGTAAGTGGCCAAGAGTTCCTTTCCACAGCCTTGCCCGACAGCCACACCTGCCGATTCCATGCCTTCTGATTGCTCTAGTGTTACAGACATCCATGTCATGACATAGCCTCCGTCTGCGTGGATTCTTGCATGGTGAAGGTGCGCACAGCCTTCTGTTGGCCTGAGCTGGGCTTAGAGAGGGGTTGTCGGGTGCCACAGCATAATATATTCTGCACCTAAATATGCTGCTGTGTCAGTGATACACATGCAGTCAGGAGATCTGGGGCTGCCTGTGCCATAACCACTGTGCAGGTCATTATTGCCAAGCAAGGAGAGATGGGAATTGATTAATGTAAACTTAAACTTATTCCAGTCCACTGCCTCTGCCTGCAGGCAGCCTCTGCCTGCTCCCCTCTTTACTCACGCTGTCCTCTTTCGCCAAATAAAGCCTAAAAATCCCTGCTTAAGGGCCAGTGGGATAGCTCAGCAGGCTAAGCGCCTGCTTAGACAAGCTCAGGAATCGGGGTTCGATCCCCAGCACCGTATGCTGGGCTGGCCACGCCTCGGGGCATGCTGAGCCGGTGACTGAGACTGGGCATGGCCACGCACACCTGTAATCCCAGCTCTTGGGAGGCTGTAATCGGGTGAATCACTACAAGTCTGATCTAGTAGCGAGACCCTGCCCACCCTGTAGACCCTTCCCTAAAATACAAAAACAAAATCAAAAAAACAAAACAAACAAATAAGCAAAAACTCCTCCAGAGCGTAGGGGAATGGAAAAAGAAAAAATCAAATTGTATCATGGTACGGGCACCAATGTCCTATCATGAATGTGATCATTATATCTACCTAAAATGTCCCAAGCAACTTAATTAGAAACTGAAAACAAACTGCCTTCCATCCTTCCTTTTCTCCCTTCCTCCCTCCCCCTCCCTCCTCTCTCCCTCTGAAGAAATCACTGAGGTAGAGGTGAGTGTTCCCTGAGTATGAGAAAAGGGGAGTGGAGGTTCTATTCTGCCTTCTGGTGGCCAACGCTGTCTTAAAAATTCATCTCTTCCGAGCTGCTGGTGCCCACACTTTCCTAGCTAGTTCCCTGGACTGCAAGCACCGCAAACGCGCTCGAGCTCCTGGGTGCCTTAATCTCCACATCTGCACCTGCCAAGCCTTCCTGATAATGACAAAGCCCAAACAAAATGGCATTTCCTTATCAGTTTTTTTATTCATTTATTTTTATTTATTTTTGGTGGTACTGGGGATTGAACTCAGGACCTTGCACTTGCTAGGCAAGCACTTATTCCACTGAGCTATCTCCCCAGCCCCCAAAATGGCATTTGACCAAGTAAGTACTCTGGGGTTTTTTGGTTTTTTTGGCAGTACCAGGGATTGAACTCAGGACCCTGTGCTTGCCAGGCAAGCACTTATTCTACTGAGCCATCTCCCCAGCCCCTGAACAAGTAAGTACTCTGGGAAGATGGAGGAAGCACAGAGTTCACACATCTCAATTTTTAGTTAAGGCACTAAATTGGGTGACTAGGAAAAAGCGCTGAAGCCTATTTTACCTAAAATAAACCGGCTAGTTGATTTTAGTGTCACAGGTAGGTCGAATATGAAAGAATTCAGTAACTTTGTTTGTGTCCATGCTAACACACGGGGCAGCTCTTCTTGGCAGCTGCAATCTGAGACCAACGCCTCACCAATACCGTAAAGATTGCATTACTTGAGGCTCCGTGAACAAATTGAGCTGGGGAGTCTGGGCCCTGTCCGGCTGCCTGCGCCCCCCGCCTGCGCCCCCGCCAACGCCTGCACCCCCCACCTACGCCCC